>JAWWEU010000082.1:3394682-3405699 GCA_035583155.1 Acropternis orthonyx
ACCTGGGCTAGTGGAAGGTGTCCCTGCCCATGGCAGGGGGTGGGACTGGATGGGCTTTAAGGTCCCTCCCAACCCAACCCATTCTCTGTGACAACCCGGGGTTGCAGATCTGGCCTATCAGCTGTCCCTTGATGAGCTCTGACAGAAGAGGTGAGAGAGTGGCATTTCCCTCCTTGCTGTGACTTTTTTGATGGTAGGACACAGGTCCTCGGCATCTCAGGCAGCCAGTGGGATAAAACCTGTCTTTGCTTCAGACAGGGCTCTCAGCTCCCGGCCAGGCTGAGGCAAAGCTGCCCAGGCTGCTCCCTGCAGGCTCCAGCTGCTCCATGTTTAGCCCTTCTGCCTGTTCACGGCTCCAAGTGTTTGGGAAAACGGACCATGTTGCCCTTTGCTTTTGACAATTCTTCCACATTCTTGGGGCTGTCCCATGCAGGGCAAGGAGTTGGATTTTGGTGGTGCTTGTGGGTCCCTTCCAGCTCAGGATTTTCTGTGATTCTGTGAACTTAAGCCTGGGTGGATTTCCCTGAAGCTGAACCTGAAGCCCAGCAAGGTGTGCCCTCTGTGGGAGGTGTGTGGTGTGCCCTTGGACCTATGGCCTGGAGAAAGAGCCCATGGGAGTGTGCCTGGGTATTGGCAGATGCTGGCATCCAAAGCTGATGTGCTGTGAGGTGAGAGTGGGGTGTTCAAACACAAAGCAGTTTGCACTGGTACCCCTTGCAGACCCAGAAATCGCTGAGGGATGTGGGAGCTGAGGGACAGGAGGATGGCTTGGACCTTGTTACCCTTTTCACAGCTTTGAGTTGGACACAACCCTCCCTTTCCCCACTCCTCACCCCATAACCACCTTTCAACACCGCAACACACTCCCTGTGTGGCATCAGTGAGTCAGGGGGTCACCCCCTGGGGGTCACCCCCTCAAGACATGTCAGCAGGAACCTGAACCTGAACCTCTCAGCACCTGAGGACCCTCCCCTGTCCCTGCATGTCCTCTCCAAAGTGGGTCATTCCTGCCTGGAGGGAGCGTGCTGGGGATGAGGGATGGCATGAGTGGATCAGCTGTTACTGATCAACCAGAGCTCTGCCAAAGGTCTCCTCTGTTGTAAGCACAGCCCCCACTCTGCCAGCTACAAACATTCCAGACTCCTCTTGTCCGAATTCCTGACCCTGTCATCCTCACTGACCCAGAAGGCCTCCTCCCCCATCCTCTCTGATGTCCATAACTCTCGGGGGCAGAAGGACAGAGTTCAGGAAAAGGAGAGGTTGTTGGATGACCCTCCATCCCTCTTTGTGCCTCTTTGGCTGCATTTTCCTCCAGACAGCCCTTGGTATCTCTCCAGAGCTAAACACAGCCTGTGGACTGAATTACCCCAGTTCCAAGTGCTGCTGGGCCATTGCTTGCCCTGGACTTGCTGCCCTCTGAAGTGGGAAGGCAACGCCAGATCCCAGCCCCAGCTCACCCTGCAGTGCCTTTGAGAACACCAGAAAATTGTCTGGGACTTGAGCAGAGTTCCCATGTCTAAACAAAGGGCTGGCTGGGGAACCAGGAGTTTATGCAGCTCTGAGTTTGGCTGTGAGATGGAAACATCAGGCTCTCTGATATAATGAGTCAGATTCTCATTGCTGTTAATAACCCAAGCACTGTTCTGGCAGTGTAATTTAGCACTAAATCAAATGTGAATTCATTCCCATTTGGAAGCTCTTCCACACTGCCAGAATACTGCTCAGAGGTGGGGCTGGATCATAAATATGAGTCTGGCCTAGGGAGTTTTTTTCTATTTTACCCCTCCAAGGGAGCCATCAGCCCTAGGATTCACTAACAGGGTTATGTTTGCTCCATCCCTCCTTCTGGCAGGTCGTGAAATATGCTTTGGGAGCCAGAAATATCAGAAAAATCACAGTAAAATAGGGATGGAAGTCCTTAGTCTATTCCCAGCGCTGGAAGAGCTCAGGAATCATACCTGGAGGATTTTTGAGAAGCATCTGTCTGGCCTGTTCCTAAAGATCTTCAGTGATCTTGTACTCCCCAAACAATCCAGTCCAGAGCTCAGCTGTCCTTGCCACTGATGTTACCATTAAGCTTTCCTTTCTGATATTTAGGGCCATGATGTCTGTTATGAGCTGTTAGACTTGCAAAATCAGCCATTCCCACCCTCCTCCTTCCAGCAGCCTTGCTGGTTTTGAGGAATGCCACCTTTGTTGTTCTCTGTCTCACATCAATTATCTCAGCTTTCCCCCCAGAAGTCCCATTTTTAGCTCCTGAAATCAAGCCTGGGAAGCCCAGGAATGTATCTGCAGCTGTAAGGATCTCAGTGCACTTTGGACATTCCAGCGGTGCCGTGGAATTCCTGCCCTCCTGCACCTCTCCCTCGCTCGCACACACACACCGTTTTTGCTGTTGCTGTTGGAAGTGGAGGCGAGAGCTCTGTAAGAGCCAGAATAGCAGTCTAGAGCCTGGATTATCCCATTCCAATTAAAATCAGTGGGAAAATGCCCACTGACTCTGACACGAAGTGGGTTACAAGTGGAACAAGGGTGAGGAACCCCTGGAGATGTGAGGAGGGATGTGACTGTCTGCACCCTCCACCGGTTTCCGTGCACAACATTCCTGCTTGGCACCAATTCCCAAGCCTTTCCCACCACATGGACCCACCAGCTGGGACACAAATCTGGTTGCAAAGACCAAAGAGGCCTCAAGCTGCTGTAGCTGTTGCTGGGCCAAACACAGACACTCACCAGCCCGTTGCAGTTGCTGATGGCCACCTTGGAGCTCAGGTACTGGTCCTGCAAGTGGCCGGCGTAGTGACAGTCCTCGTGGAAGTCGTGCTGCCAGTCCATGCCATCCCGCTTCCAGTATTCCACAGTGAAGTGCTCAGCCAGCAGGTTGGAGTGCAGGGTGAGGTTGAGGAGGAACTGGGTCCTGTGGGCAGAGACCTTGTAGAAAACCTGCTGCTCGGAGGGCTCGTAGGGCAGGGAGCCCAGGCTGCGCCGGGGCCGCGGCTTCAGCTGCCGCCTCATGTCAAAGGTGAGGAAGTCCCCGTTTTGGTCCACTTGGATGGGGAAGGCGATCTCATAGTGATCCAGGCTGGAGAGGAACTCCTCTGGGAAGGGAAAGAAACACAGAGGAATGATGTTCTGCAAGGAGTGTCCTGGTTATAGTGGGCAGGGCCAGTTTGTCACTGGGTGGGTGTGGCCAGGGCTGTGCATTCTGCACCCTCTGTGCCATTTCTGATGGACTGTCAATAACAGATCATTTGCAGCAGCTGCCCAGGGCACAGCTGAGCCCTCAGGCTGCAAACTGGGTGTTAAAGAACCCTGTGAGAGAGGGGAGTGTTCCTGTCTGCACACCAGTGACTCAGGGGTGATAACTCCCCTCTGGGGAGGCATCAGCACCTTCACACCCACCTGAGGGGTCAGGTCTGCTCATGGGCCATCAGGGATTCCAAAAATATGCCATGATTCACCTCACAGAGTAAATCACCCACTGTGAAACTCCTCACTCTGGGGGAGGTGCTGGGCATTCCCACCTGAACCTGAGCATTTTTAATCTTGGGGTTTGGGGACTTGTGGCACCACTGGTTGGATCCAGAGGAGGGCCAGAACCTCAGCAGGGCTGTGACTGCCACTCTGGACCCAGCTGTGACCATCTTCCTCACCAATAGGTTTCCCTTGCCTTTCACTCTGCACTCAGGGGGCCCACGTGGGGCTCAGCACAGGGGCTGGTGAGCTCCATCCTGTTCGTGCCCCAGGGGGCTGGGTTACACACCCGGTTTTGTGGGTTAAAACTAATTTTCCTTTGTATCATTGTATTGACTGTGATCTTTTTATTAAATTGTAACTCTAATTTATATTCTCTTTCAAGTTGGGTTCATTTCTCCTGCTGGTTTACCTTTAAACCAGCACAGCTGGGTCTCACCTTTCCTGGTGAGATGTTGCCACCTGAACCTCATCTTCAAAGCCCTCACCTCAGCCTGGTGCCCCCAGGAGACACCACGGCCCCTGTTCCTGCTCTGGTGTCAGCACCAAGGGCTTTCCTTCTTCTTGGCTTCTTTCCCAGAAACCGAATCCCTGCTCTGCCACCACCTTTGTTCTGTCTCAGCTGGGCTTTACCTGGACATTCCACGGATTTCAAGAGAAATTCCTTGTGTACTGAGATGGAGAGGGAGCAGAAAGTCCCCCCAGCCACCCCAGCATTCAGACGGCACAGCTGCCTTCAATGGTCACCCAACCCAGCCACCCAGAAGAATAGAGCCTGTCTGCAGCTCCTCAAGCCACTCTGCCAATTGTTGTGGGGATTTAGTAACGAGACACTGCTCATTTCATCCTCCATGGAGTAAAAACCATCGTGGAAGAGTCAGCTCTGGAGAAGGAAACGCGGATAGACAAGAACTGGAGAAGGATGGAGAGTGATTTGAGGTTGGATTTGGACTATGAGGATGGTACAACACTTACCCGGGTTCTCACTACTGTGGTCTTGGAGGGGTTTGGAATTGGGGTGGATTTTGCTCCTATCACTGCAACCATGCGCATTCCATCCAGGGTTTTGGTAGGAATCCTCCCTGGGAAACCATTGGAAAAGCTCCCTGGTTCCTTCTGTCACGCCTGAGCCATTGTTTGAGGGTTGGCAGCACCTCCTGGTATTAAAAGACTGGGATATCTGTGGTGTCAGTGCTGTCACCCTGGGAGTGGGCTGTGCCAGCCCTTCACCCTGTGCTTGCTGGGCTGGAGGACGATGCTCCTCAAGCCACTGGAGATGAAATGGGGCAGCTCAAGAGGTTTGTGGCTCTCTGGGTGAAGCAGAAGCAGCTTTTGGAGTGAGGCAGAGCTGGGGGAGGATTTTCAGACCCACAGGACTCCCAAAGAGTCCCTTTTGTCATTTCCCAGCAGAGGGGATTGTGTGGAGGCAAAAATGAGGGTGCTGCAGGAAGGATGCAAACTACAGGGAGAGGGACTGAGGGTGCTGTGTGTGACCCCCAGGTGTGACCAGAAAAGTGGTGCCCTTCACTCCAAGAAAGGCACTGAGGGGCTGGAGCGTGTCCAGGGAAGGGAACAGAGCTGGGAAGGGGCTGGAGCAGCAGGAGAGGTTGAGGGAGGCTGGGGGGGCTCAGCCTGGAGAAAAGGAGGCTCAGGGGGGACCTTTTCTCTTTCTGCAGCTCCCTGACAGGAGAGGGGAGCTGGGGCTAGGGTTGGGCTCTGCTCCCAGGGAAGGAGGGACAGGAGGAGAGGAAACGGCCTCAGGCTGTGCCAGGGGAGTTTTAGGTTGGAGATCAGGGGAAATTTCTTCACTGAAAGGGTTTTCAAACACTGGCAAAGCTGCCGAAGGCACTGGTGGCGTTCCATCCCTGGGAGCCTTCCAAAAACCATGTGGATGTGGCACTTGTGCTTTGGTGGTGACCATGGTGGTGATGCTGGTTGATGGTTGGACTTGGTGGTCTCAAAGGGCTTTTCCCACCATAACTATCCATGGTTCTATGATTCCTCTTCTTGCTCTCTAAGGAAACTCTTCTTCCATCCCCCCTGTCCTCACCTTCTTGGCTTTCCCACGTGGACACTCCTTATTCCAGTGGTGAGCTGGGGCTGAACTGAGAATCTGCTCCTTCCAGGCACAGATTTCCACTGAGAGAGAGTCACAGCCCCAAAACCTCACCTAGGAGTAGATGTTTAGAGGAACAGATACTTTAGGAACCTCTTGATGTGGGAACTGAGGCCTGGAGTTTCATTTGTGGTTCCGCAACTCTCCCCTTGAAGGCAGAGCATGAATTTATAGCATCTCATTTAAATAAATTATCATTTCTGTGCCATTTCATGTGACACGGGGTAGGAAGTTCCCTGAATGCTTTATGGGCAGGGAGAGTGGGAACCACCAAAAGGTTTTCGTGGAGAATGGTCAAAAATCAATGGGAGTTTGAGGATAAACATCCAAAAATTAGTGTTTGTGACACTTCCCACCAGGGGAAAAGTAAAGCAGATTTGTAGTAGCTTTACCTGTGTGGGAAAACAGCCCTTCAAATCTGCACAAATGAGGCTGAACAAGGATGGGGCAGGGGAAAAGCTCTGGAGGAAGTTGTTAGGTCAGCTCTCGTACCAGGACTAAGAAAACTGGGGATTAAATCAGGTTTTGGTGTCTTTTCCTGCCAAATAGCAAAGGCTACAAAGGCTGGGAGAGCTGGGGGTGTTACCTGGAGAAGGGAAGGCTCCAGGGAGACCTCAGAGCACATTCCAGGGCATAAAGGGGCACCAGGAGAGCTGGAGAGGGACTTGGGACTAGGGATGGAGAGGCAGGACAAGGGGAATAGCTTTTCACTGTTATGTGGGATATTGGGAAGGAATTCTTGGCTGGGAGGGTGGGCAGGCCCTGGCACAGGTTGCCCAGAGAAGCTGTGGCTGTCCCATCCCTGGAAGTGTCCAAGGCCAGGTTGGAGCACCCTGGGCTAGTTCAAGGTCTCCCTGACAATTTCTGCACGTGCTCCAAGTGCCCCAGGGATGTTTTTCCACAGTCTGAAGGCTCAACACCAAAATGCCAAAAGGGAAAATGAAGCTGAGCTTTGCTCTGTCCATAAGTCAGATTGTCCTTTGGCAACTGTTCAAAAGTAACATTTCCATCCTCCTTCCATTGACGTGCTGGGAAGAATGACCTCCCCAAATTCCCATTGTTTCATTCCCACTTCGTTTGAACTCTCCCCGTGAAACTGTTTTTCCCTTGCATTGGTCTGGAGGGGGCTGTGACTGTGCTAAAGCATCTTCATCCCGGTGGCAAAGGGATCCAAGAGAACTATGAAAGGAGTGTCCTTCTCCATCCATGTGAGCTCCTGTTTCCATTGTATCCATCTGGCTTTGTCCATCCCCTTCCAGGCTCTGATCCCTGAGCGGAGGAGGCCAAACCATGTTGGGTGTGGGAAGTGAATGAGGCCCCTTTGTTTGTTGCACTTTCAGCATTCAGAGAAGCAAAGTCAGAAATTCCCAAATTATACTGAAAAGGGCAGGAGTTCTTGCTTAGGAGAAGCTGCAATCAAAGACAGTACTTGATTAAGAAAACTTAATTAAACAAACCTAGGGGAGATCTTTTTGTTCATTTCTAAAGTTAAAATAACAGGCAAACCAGATGATTTGACATGAAATCAGGATTAAACATGGCAAAGTGGACTTTAATATCCCCTTTAAAACATGATTCCTATAGTTTCTAGTTTATCCTTGCCTTGGAATATAATCTGAAATACTCACTGTGCCAAACCTCAGATGCCCTTTGTTAAATTCTTTCTCTGACATTAAATTTTTATGTTACATCTCACAAACATTTCCTTACCTTCCCCTTTCTGCATCTGAGCCCCTGTAAGCACTTCTGCTCTCGCTTTGCAGCTCCCCAGACCCTTCTCCACCTTTGCTGTGTCTTTGCAGCTCCTCCCAGTGTAAGTTTATTTGTGATTTTTCTGAGGATGCCAAAACAGCTCAGGAGGTGTTAAAAGAGGCTGCTCTAAATGCCAAGTCTCAGAGTTCTGTACAGTTTATTTTCTCTTTGCTGATTCTTTGCTGCTTTACCATTGGGGGAATGGACTCTGAACCAGGTGATTTGCTGCATGATCTATCTCTAAATCTATCTATCTGTATCTATATATATATTGCATGATCAATATCTGCCTTCCTGTGTCTGTTTTTAACCCATTTTTGATCCATCAAACACTTTTTCCACCCTTTCTTCTCTTCATATTGTTAAAACACAAACACACAAAACAAACCAATTTTTCCCTCTTCCACTGATTGTAGGAGATGTTTTATTTTTTATTAATCATTGCAACTTCTTTTTTTCCATACCAATACTTCAGCTTTGCTTTCTTTCAGTTAAATTTTCCATTAAAACAGCTACAACAAGACCTTTTCCATTGTCACAGACATCTTGAGTTCCTTTCTGAGGGAATGACTTGCAAAGGTGCTTTTTTAATAGCAAATAAAACCCTGATTTCCAGTAAGATTTGCTGCAGTAGAACAAACTGCGTTAGAAACTGCAGATTTAATGACTATTTATTTCACATGGGCAGGACATTTCTGTGCAACAATGAGGCAGATTCCCAAAGGATTATGTTAACTGCGCATTTCTGGAAGCAGCTCCGGGGAGGAAAACAGGCAGAGGGAGGAACAGGAGGCAGAGATGGATGTTCAAACACAACCATGGAATTGTTGAGGTTGGAAAAGACCTCTGAGATTATCAAGTCCAACCATCCACACAGCACCACCCCCATAGTCACTGTTAAACTGTGTCCCCAAGTGTCACGTCCACACACTGGTTGAACACTGCCAGGGATGGGAATTCCACCAGTGCCAATGCTTGAAAACCCTTTCCATGAAGGAATTTCCCTAATATCCAATCTAAACCTCCTCTGGCACAGCTTGAGGCCTTTTCCTCTCATCCTGTCCCTTGTTCCCTGGGAGAAGAGACCAACCCCCACCTCACATACTTCTTCATTCCTTGGATTATGTATTTATTTCAGGTCCAGGGCTCTTGGCTGTTTGCCATTCCAGTCTCATTCCCAGAATTCCCTCCCACGTGGCCAGAAGTGAACTCTGTCCAGGCTGACATGGCACAGGGTCTGGGGAAGGAGCTGCTTCACCACATCCCTCTTTCCATCCTGCCAAAGGATGTGGCAACTGCTCCACCTCTGCCGTGACCCTGCTCTACACCCACGTGCTGCTCCCTCACCCTGGGAGAAAATTACTTGGCTTGGATGGAAATTTTCCAGCAGAAGAGTTTTCCACCTGCAAGTGCTGATTGGGCAGAATTGAAGGCTCCGTGGAAAGGTTTTGGTTCTGTCAAAGCCTTCAGTGGAAACAAAGCAAAGCTGCCTCCAACCCTGCCAGTTCCCCCCATCTGCCTGCACGTTCCTGGACCTCCTGGCTCTGTGGCTCCAAGAATTCCCAGCTGAAGGATGAGCCCAATATCCCAGCCAGGTCACCAAGGACAAGCAGTTCCTTTACAGCAAAGCCAACAGTAATTATTTGGTGGGTTAATTTAAGAGCAAAATATGTTTGCAGAAGGAGTTGGTTATTCCAGGTGTAAAACCCCAGGGATTTCCCTGCTCTGTGTGGGGATGCCTTAACCTGTCCCAGTGGAAGCCCAGGGTGGAAGTCACAGACAGGGAGGATCACAGAATTCCAGAATCACTGAGCTTGGAAAAACTTCTGAGACCATCCAGCCCACCCTGTCCTCCAGCCCAGAGCACTGAGAGCCACATCCAGTCGTTCCTTGGACACCGCCAGGGATGGGGACTCCAAACCTCCCTGGGCAGCCCCTTCCAATGCCTGACCACCCCTTCTGTGGAGAAATTCTTCCTGATGTCCAGCCTGAACCTCTCCTAGCACAGCTTAACACTATGTCCTCTCATCCTGGATGGGACATAAGGGCACATAAGGGAACCTCAGATCGAGAGCCAAATTCCTGGGTACTCACAAGTGCTCCAGGCTATATTTATACGGCCCCCAAAGCTGCCATCCCAGCAGGGCAGAAGCCTCGAGGAGGAGGTGGGGACACTGTGCTCTGAGTCACCTGCGCAGGTGGAACAGAGCAACATCTTACACTGCCCAAAGCTCAACACTGAGGGCCACAAAACCAGCACCATCAGCTGTGGAAACCCCTTGTCACTGCCAGCTGGGGACAAAACCAGCCTCTCCTTGTGACATGGTGTGCGTCTGATGCTCTCTGCACCTCCTGGATCTCTGCAGGACCTGAGTCAGTGCTGTGGCTCCAGCTGGGCAGGCAGAGGATGTCCCAGTGCCTGCCCTCACTCCGTGGGTATTCTCCTTCCCTTGGATAGGACCATTGGAAGGTGGTAGAGATGAGCGAGGGTGAATTTCTGAGGATGAATTCCCACTCTCCAACAATATCATAAAATATCTCAAGTTGGAAGGAAACCATAAGGATCGAGTCCAGAATCAGCAGCTCTCTTCTTTTCCAAGGTTTCTGTTCTTGATCAAAAAAACCCACTGGTGAAGAACATTCACAGTCTCTCCTGCCTGCACAATTTCTGGCAGGCAAAGCCAAGGTGACATTAAAGAACTAGAGACAAAAGAAGAAAAGGCCTTTTGGTTCAGTCCAAGTCTCACCTGCTCTGTAAGACTTCCTGGGGGCAACCAAAGTGATTTCCTCCTGCTGAGAAAAGAGACTTTCTTTTCCTCAGAGCTTGGATATTTGTTAATTACTAAACCAGCCCCATCACTTGAGGAACATCTAATTTTGCACCTTGGTTTGCATCTTCCAGTGCCTTGCACATCCTTTTTCCCCTCATGTGCAGTGGGTTGATGGCAGAAACATCTCCAGTAAGACTTGGCTAATTAGAACCACAGGATGGTTTGGGTTGGAAGGGACCTTAAAGCCCATCCAGTCCCACCCCCTGCCATGGGCAGGGTCACCTTCCACCAGCCCAGGTTGCTCCAAGCCCCATCCAGTCTGGCTTTGGACACTTCCAAGGATGGGGCAACCACAACTTCTCTGGGCACCCTTTGCCAGGACCTGCCCCCCCTCACAGCCAGGAATTTCTTCCCAGTATCCCAGCTAAATTTCCCCTCCCTCAAGTCAAACCCCTTTGCCCCTTATCCTACCACTATAACTCCTGATGGACAGTCCTTCTCTGAGCTCCTTGCAGGCCCCTTCAGAAACTGGAAGGGGCTCTGAGGTTTCCACACAGCCTTCTCTTCTCCAGGTTGAACAGCCCCAACTCTCCCAGCCTGTCTCCACAGGGAAGGGGCTCCAGTCTTCCTATCAACCCCGTGGCCTCCTCTGGATTTGTTCCAACAGTTCCATGGCATTATGTTGTTGGCACCAGACCTGCACAGAGCATTCCAGGTGGGATCTCAGGAGAGCAGAGGGGGCCTGTGCTGGTTTAAAGGTAAACCAGCAGGAGGAATGAATCCAACTCACAAACAGATTACAAGTCAGAATAACAGTTTAGTAAAAAAAAAAAGATCACAATAAGTACAAGGGTACAGAGGAAAAGGTCCATTTAACCCACAAAAACAAGTGTGTAACCCAGCA
>JAWWEU010000082.1:3416749-3445130 GCA_035583155.1 Acropternis orthonyx
GAGAAGCTGTGGCTGCTCCATCCCTGGAAGTGTCCAAGGCCAGGTTGGACAGGGCTTGGAGCAACCTGGGCTAGTGGGAGGTGTCCCTGCCCGTGGCAGGGGGTGGAATGAGATGGGCTTTACAATCCCTCCCAACCCAAACGATTCCATCATTCTATGAAAGACACTGAATAGTCAGACATGGAATACCTCAAGAATTCCAGTCTTGGCAGGATACAGAAGGTAAGAGATGGACACCCTGCACTTCACACGTGCCACTGACATTGCTCCACCCAGGTCAGAGGGAGCTGAAACATTTCTGGCAGTTTCTCAGTGGAGAATCTCCCAAGTCCTGAATTGGTTGTAGACTTCATTGAAGGCACTCACAACAACCAAACTTGCTTTGATGATCTCCTTCAGTGTTGGAAAACAAGTCTGTATCCAGGCTGGTAGCTTTCCATGTTTCTCACTCCTCCATCTCTGCATGAGATCCCACCTGCTTAGAGATTGCCAGGAAATGTTGGTAACTACTCTCCCTGCAAGCATTTCCTACAGTGGTGGAGTCAAGAGATGATCTTTCTGACTTGCATATCTTCAGCACATCTGAGCTCACAGCATCCCATCACAAGTGAATTGTTTCTGAACACCTGATGAGTTTGGTCCCAATTCTGTTTGTTTTAAGCTCATTTGTGTTAACTTGAGATCCAGGCAGGGCAGGACGTGACAAACACATCCTGCGGTGCTTCTGGCTTAGAAGGAGCTAATTGATGGAAACTTGGCAAGAAAAGTGGGTTTTGGAGTTGGGGGTTTCAGATAAGCCCTAGACAAGTGTTTGCATCGCTTGGGTGGGTCTGATGCAACCTGTGCTGAGAGCTTTCCATGGAGCTGCTCCTCCAGGCAGTGGAGCCCAGCTGTCCCTGGATCAGGACTCCTGGTGATGATAAGCACAGTCCCTCCTCCCCACCAGTCCCTGGGTGGCCTGGAGCCGTCAGTGATAACAGAGCTTCTCACCTTCCAGCTTTGTGGCCTCTCAAATGACTCGCAGACACTGTTTGTGTTGAGCAGCATCACCTTCCCTCAGGGCGACACTTCACCCTCTCCACGACTCTCTCAGTGCCGGCTTATCGGGGTCTTCCCGTGCCAAAGGAAACAGCTCGGCCCACCCCTCCAGCCTTATCTGAGAGGGGGATGATTTACAGGAGATGACAGGACCTTTCCCATTCCACCCAACACGCAGCCACTTGGGGAATGCAACCGGAGAGGCGCCACCAAGCCCTGGAGGCTTCGGGGATCTCGGGAGGGCGAGGAAAGCAGAGGGAGCTGCCGTGGGGGCGAACAACGGGAACCTGAGGATGGAGCAAGTGGAGCACTCGGCACGTTCCATATATGGAGAAACTTTGGGACACTGGAACAACCTCCCAGGAACTGGAAGAAGCCTCACCGATGGAGGCGTTTCAGGCTAGTCTGGGCAAGGCTGTGGGGAGCAGAGGGAACATCCCCGTGGCTGGGGAATCACCTGAGCGCCCCGCAAAGCGCTTCCCCTTCAACCGTCCCCATCTGGGAGGGGGGGATAGACCAGAAGTGAACAAAGACTTCAAAAGTCTTCCTGCTCTCCCCCACCATGCCCTACATCACATGTTGTCACCACGTGAGCTCTGCTAACGAGAATATTAACGAGCAGAACAAGAAACAGATCCCTGGTGGGGCTGAGTGAGGAACAGAGCTCTGGTGGGGCTGAGATATCCCACCAACGTGGGTGTTGGAAGGGAGCAAAACAGGAGAACAAACCTCCTCTGAGGTTAATTTCTTGACCAAAAATGTCCCCCCCAGAAATGAATTTTTGCCACTGAGGGTACCTGCCCCAAGCACGGCTCCTCTTGGTTGATTCTTCCCCTCTGGAAGGTATTTGCCAGGGTTATTTCATAAACTCCTTTCTATTTATAGTCCAGCTCCTTCAGCTCTAATGAGATAATCTTCTGGCATTTCACCATCACTAATATTTACTTTGATGTTTAAAATAACATGTTCTGAAGGATTGATTTTTTTTTTTAAATAATAAAATAAGTGCTTTTAAAACATAATCAAAGCAAAGAAATATATGCCCAGTGCAACGGGGCCAAACTGCTGGGGATGCACAGGGAGTCAATGACACTGCAACTTTTTCAGGGCAGACAGTTTATAATCCTCTGACCACATCGAGCAGGAGGGAGAGAGGCACTGGCAGCTCCTGAAGATGGAGAGAGACCGGGAAAAGAGGGAGAGGGAGCGCGGGATGTGTTTATTCTCAGGAATGAAGGCGGTGAGGAACGTCTCATTCTGCAGCAGGGATTAGAGCTGCTGCTTTCTGCAATTGAGGGTTTCGCCCAGGGCAGCTGGGCTGAAGAGAAATCTGTTTTAGAGCAGAAAACACACTGAATACAATAAAAAAAAGAGAAGCCGAGGGGAGCGGAGAGGGGCTGGGGGAGGCGAGGGAGGCAGCGCAGGAGAGCAGATGCCTGACTCCTGCTGTCTGCAGCCACTTTGAAACACAACCCTGCGTTTTTATGGAAACTCTGAATGTTGGAGAAGGGTGAACATGGTTTTCATTCTCATAAATGTTTTTCCAGCGTGCTGTGCTCTTCGGGCTCATTCCTTCTCCAGGGAGACGGTTCTGATTTCAAAGAACATTCGCCTTCCCTCCACCCCAGACCACCCCACACCGACCTCAAAGAGTCTTCTCTGGAAAAATTATTTTAAAGAGTGTTTTACCTTTTCTAGCGTTTTCCCTTCTTTCTTCTTTTTCCCCTTTTAATTCCTTCAGCTTCTTTTTTTTTTTTCTTCTTCTTCTTTTTTTTCCTCTTCTTTTTGCCAGCAGCAGCCAAAAGCTTCTCTCTCCCCCTCAGTGTGTCAGAAAGTTTCCAGGCTCAGGGTTTATGTCGCCTTCCTCAATAACCTTCTTCTGTCAGACCCAGGCAGAGCTGGAGTTCGAGGCTTTGCTAAAAAGTCTCCTTTCAGGAAGTGAGCAGTAATAAGAGAGCAGCTCGGAGGCAGCATGTATAGGGGCTGCTCAGAAAAAAAAAAAAAAAGGGGGGGGAAAAAAGAAAAAAAAAGAAAAAGAAAAAAAAACTGCTCAGGAATTTTGCCAGGATTATCCAAAAAAAAAAAAAAAAATTAAAAAAAATAAATAAAAATCCCCAAACCCACAAGGCTGGAAAAGTCCCGCCCTGAGTGCTGACATCAGTGCAGAAGGCAGGTCTTGCTTGAAAGAGTATAAAACTAACCAGCTCAGCCTCTCTGGGAAGGAGCAGGCAGAGAGCTCTGGGTAGCCCGGGAGGTTCCCCGGCACATCAAACAGCCCCAAAGGCCATAAAGCAAAGGGGTCACGCTGAGAGTGGCACAAAAAACACATAAAACGAGCCGGGATTTGCTTGGGTTTGTTTTTCCTCTCCCCCCTCCCCGACAACAAACATTTCCCCCATCTTTTATTTTAACTGTGGCTTTCAAAACGCTTTTAAAAACCCGGTGAGCGGCTGAGGAAATGGCCCAAAATGCACAGAAATGGTAGGTATTGGCTTTACATCTCAAAAAAACCAACCAAACAAAAAAGCTCTCAAGAATTCACTGATGTTTTAAGAAGTCCCTTCCCTCTCAAGTTACATCATTCTCGCCCCGTTGGCTCCTGTGATGCCGTAATTCTCTTGTTCTGCTGCCACCGTGGAGTGTCCCACAGAGGACAATCCATCTCCAAAGTAAAGAATAAACATTGTAAATAATAAAATACTCCTTGTTTTAAAACAGAGCCCTCTCAGGACACATAAAACAATAAGCAACAATAAAAGGCAGGAGCTCATTTCCTTCTTCCTTCTGAAGGCGTCTTTGGGATTTGAAAGCTGAGTTTGTAAGTCGTGGTGGAGAGAGAATTACCTGGCAATTCTGGAAATGTTGTAAAAACGAGTTTTTCTGAGTTGCCTTGTGCTGTCCTGTTTTTTCCTGGGAAGAAAGAGCGGTCCTGGGGAAGGACACAGGGAAAGGACACTCAGCCTGAGCCCTCTCAGGGGACAGAGAGACCCCCCAAACCCAGCCTCAAGGTACCTTTTGATATAAGGGGATTTAAATGAAGAGTTAAGAGGGTGAAAAGCTACCAGGGAAAGATGTAATATATATATTTATATTAAACCAAGCTTCCCAAGCACGAGACCCCCATGCCCAGGAGGGGATTGCGGGGGGCTCTGGGACAGAGGGGTTGCAGCCCTGTGGAGCGTGGTGTGGACACCAGGACTGCAGGACATCCCTCCAGCCCCTCCAGGCTGTGTGTCCTGCCCTGACCCTTCTAGGCACAGTCAGTGCCAAATCCACAGGATCCAGCCCTGGGACAGGCCTGGGCAGCCAGGGCTCTTGGCCACGGGCCTGGGTGCCACCCAGGCTGACCCAGCCTGCAACCAGCAGACCATGAGATGAGAATGGAGGAGGGAAAGGCCACAAAGGCTTGGCCAGCCCTACATCCTGATCAGATCCTGGCCATGGATGCCTCAGAAAAGGGATGGAGGATAAAGCAAGAAGCTGGGGTACTTTTTTGTGGTATATCCTCCTCTCCATCCTCTGCTATCAGTAAACTGCAGGGAGGGTTGGACTTAAGGCAGGAGCTGTAGCAGCCATAATTAATGAACTTATTTAGACCCTTATTGAAGCCCTCTGAAACCCTTGGATGGAGCAGCAGTGGCACCAGGGCAGGAGATGCCCAAGAGGGACCTCCTGAACCTCCACTGACCTCCCAAGTATTCTGTGCTGCCAGTCAGGTGTGTTCATCCAAACAGCCCTGAGAAAACAAGATAAAACATCCTTTGCTCCCAGTAGGAGATGGCTGGGAGGGACCCACAAGGATCTTCAAGTTCTTGTGGGTCCCTTCCAACTCAGAACATCCTGTGGTTCTGAGTGACAGTGGGAGATGACAGCCCCCAGCTCCACTCTGACCACTCTCTGGCATTCAGACTGGAAAGGTCTGGCTCTCCAGTTCAAAACTGAGTTCAAAGGCACTGGAATTGCTGGGCTGGATTTTTGGCTGGCTCCCTGGCTGGGTGGACAGAGTGGTTTCCTTCCTCCTCAGGCCACGCTGGCCATTGTCTGAGCCCCCAAAGCACACACAGAAAAGAGCAACTAAACAAAGTATTTGGGGTTTTAATTGAATGGTGCTGCTTCTGGCCAGGGAAAAACTAATTGCTCCAAGCGTGGCCTGGTGCCATCCCAGGGATGTTCTGGCTGCTGAAACTTGTCCCAGACACACTCAGTGTGGGATGAGGAGGGACTGAGGGGCAGTCCCCAGTGAGCAGCCCTGTGCTGCCAGCCCCTCTCCCCTCGCAGGGAAACTTGTTTGTCCCTGCTGTGCAGGCTCTCCAGTCCCTCCTGGATGGTAAATGAAGTGTTAGAGACTCCTGACATACATGGACACATAATCTGAGTGCTTGGGGAAACTTCCTCAGCTCTGTACCCAAACCCAGCATTAAGGATCATCATACTTGGACCAGAGCAGCTCCAAAATTAGATCTTACTCCTGTCTCTGAAGGGGTGAAGAAGTCACCTCAGGGCTGTGCACACCTTGGCAAACCAAGGTCTCCATCGCCTGCACGAGAGCCTGGAAAACAGGAAAAGGTAAAAGGACCAGATTCTCACAGGAAAGGGGGTGTTGGACTCTGCCTGAAAAAAGAGTCTCACAGGCAACCACCTCCAACATCAAACAGCACCAATCCTCTGTGTAGGATGAGGAGATGAGGGTGAATTTCCAGGAGACACCCGAAATCCCCTCTGTCGGGCTGCCCCGCATCCTCACCTGCCCCCGGGACGAGGGAACCCCGCGCTCCGTGCGGGTCCCATCCCGGTGACATTGCACCCTCCTGTGGCTACACAGGGCACAGGCTGCGCGGAGGGTCCTGCCAGCCCCGGGCTCAGCACCAGGCTCGTGGAAACCCCATGGGGATGATGGACTGAACCCCAGGGAATCCCAAATCCCAGCGCTTCCAGCCCAGCTTGGCGCCGACGCTCCCGGCGGTGCTGGCGGATTCCCAAGCGCATCCAGCCGGGACCCAGCCTGCCCGACACCGGGGGCAGAGCTCATTTGGAGGCTTGAAAAGGCTGCAAAGCCTGGGCTGGTGGCTGTTGTAACACACAGGGAACGGCGCTGAGGCCTGACGGGGTGATTTTGTACGAGCGTTTTGTGCATAAAGTCAAATATTCTCTCTCTTTTGCTATGTCTGAACTGCAGGGCCTGGGCAAAGTTCCCAGCTCTGGCTCTACATCACAGCCTGGCCCCAAGTCCATGTTGGGACAAGCTCCTTGGCCACAGACTAACCCTTTTTATGGCTGTTCAGCACCCAACACAACAAAGCTCCATTCAGCCCTTCAGCTACCGCTGCCCTAAATAAACTCCCCGGCTTTGTTTGTAGCCCAAATGCTGCAGGTTGAGAACCTGCGAGTGAAACGAGCTGTAAACAAATGGGTTTGTTTTTCCACTAGTGCAGAGATGTGAAAACTAATTGCCCAACGTTAAAACTCGGTTTTAATTAGTCCCAGGTGTTGGATAAAATTGGGTTGGTGTTTCCCCAAACTTGTAGGATCCACGAGGTTTGAAAACAGGGCCATGAAAAAGTGATTATCAAGATCGTTGTACACGATCCCTAAACTCTGTGGGGATTTTGGGCAAAGCACAAACATGCAGGTGGAGAGGGTTGGGTGTGTTGGGATGCTGCGTTTTCACCACTGAAAACTGCCTTAGTGACTCATCCATTTATCTCAGGGTCTCACCTTGTCCTTGGAAAAGCCTTTGTTAGGGATTTCTGAGTAAACACCGTGAACATCTCCATGCGAAATGTAAACAGAGGAGGGAGGTTTGGCAATGCCATGCCACGGAGTTGAGCAATGCTCAAGGATACCTTGGTTTTGGCATATCTAACCTTATTACTAATTTTATTTTTCATCCAATCAGTCTTGAACACCAGCAAGCTCAGCCTGTGGGGATCAGGGTCCTAATTCCATCTTCTTCTCCAGTACAGAGTCCTGCCTGCAGCAGTGAGATACCTTGGGAGTCCCCATCCATCTCCTTGGGACACCTCTTTGCATTCAGTAGAAGTAATCCATGACCAGGTTGGACAGGGCTTGGAGCGTCCTGATCTAGTGGAAGGTGTCCCTGCCCATGGCAAGAAGTTAGAACAAGATGATCTTTCCAACCCAAATAATTCCATGATTCTGTGGCCCTGATGACGAAACATGGACAATTTTCGCTTCTGGAAAGGGGAAAATTCCCCGGAGGAGCAGCTGAAAATGCTGCCAAACGTAAACACTCTTTGGTGGGACTGGTGCTGGTTGGTCCCCAGCCCAGCTGTGTGTCCTGGCCCTTTTGGCAGCACAAAGAATTAATCAGAAAGCAGAGCATGAAAAACAGGCTATGAGAGGCTTCTGAGCCTCAACCTGGTCCCTCACAATCCACAGCTCCTGATCAGCCCTTCACAGGGCTCAGTAGTTCCAGCCTGGATGTGGAAAATCTAATGAAATTAAGCTTCCCTTACTCCTTGGTGACTTCCAAGGGACACAGCCTGGCATGGCAACTGCTCCACAACTCCCTGGTAGGAGAGGGGAGCCAGGAGAGGTTTGGCTTCTTTCTCCAGGGAACAAGTGACAGCACCAGAGGACACGGTCTCAAACTGCACCAGGGGAGGTTTGGGTTGGACATCAGGAAGACTTCCTTCACAAAAGGGGTGATTAGACATTGGAAGGGGCTGCCCAGGGAGGTTTGGTGTCCCCATCCCCGGAGGTGTCCAAGGAACCACTGGATGTGGCTCTCAGTGCTCTGGGCTGGGGGACAAGGTGAGGGTGGGGCACAGGGTGGGCTCCATGGTCCCTGAGGTATTTTCCAGCCTAATTGGTTCTGTGATTCTGGGGCAGAGACACTCGTGAAGAGATTCACCTCCCCACAAACATCTGTTCAATGGGCAAGAAGAGAACTTTGCTCCTCAGGCAACACCTTCCCTCCGTATATTTGCTTAAACATCGACAGCCCGTCACCACCTCTCTCTGATTTTTCTCCCACACCAGCCCCATCCCCTGGCACCCAGAAGGTCTCAAAGCTCTTTCACTCCTCAGAGCTGCACAGCTTTTATTTTCTCTTCTTTCCTTTCCTGTGCAACAAGGAAATAGGTCACATTTCAAAGAAACCAGCGAACGGTGGTTTGCGAATGCCCGAGCGCTCGCTGGATGGTGCGGCCCTTTCCCCTCCTCTTTCCCAAAATCATCACATTTCTCACTCAGTGAAGAATATTTTCCCTCTGTGTTCCTTTCTTTCTTCAAACCTGCTGTCAGGAGGCCCCCAAAGCCCTTGGGCTCGTCTACAAACCAGGTAAGAGGCACTTTTTTCGCTGCCAGGGCCGTCGGTCGCGGTTGCGCGTCATGGCTTCTTTGTTCCTTGCCTTGTAGCTCTCTGCACACCCCAGCAGTGGTGGGGGCTTGGAGGGGACATCCTGTGACACTCTGGTGTTAACAGGTCCAAACTGTCTCATGGTGTGACCACCCTCTGCTGATCACTCCATTGGTTCAAGGCTGGGTCTGAGTTAGGGGACATCCTGAGTCTAAGGGGACATATTCTTTTTGAAGTTGGGTGCTGTTTAGGCAGCTCAGAAGATGCTGAAATGATGGTTTGAGGTCCAACCATGAGGTCCAACACTCATGGCCAGTCATTCTCTTCCCTTTACCCCTGGACATGACATCAAAACTTGTCTCCTCTGGAAGATTTTCTTTAAACTGTGAGATTTAGCAGCAATGTGGGAAAACTTAAGATAACTGGAACCTGCTGAATAATGACCTGAATAATCAAGGAGGACTTCAGAGACCTGATGCTGCCCAATGGAACAGCAAATGTGCTCAAAAACAGAGGCTTTTGGCAAAGGCACATTTATTTCCTTGCGTTTCTTTGTCATCTCCTCTGTTGCTGCTCCACACAGGTCCAAGTCCCATCAATCCAAAGACAGCCCGTGGTGTTATGGAATAAACTAGAACAAAGGAAAGTTGAGTTTGAACCTCAGGAAACATTTCCTAATGGGCAGATCTATTAGACTGTGGAATAAACACCGCAGGGACACAAAAGGGAAACCATCACACAGGGAAGAACTGGAGAAGGGATCAGGCAGAAGGTTCCTTGCTGGCAGGGGATGAAAAACTGATCTACAAGGTTGTGATTTCTGATATATCTATGATTTGTGTATTTGCAATCTCTCCCCATCCTTCTTCCCCTTGAGAAGGGGGACCCAAGTCTGTGAAAATCCTGTTGCTGCTGCCAGAAATAGGATTTCCTAAAGGAACATGGATGATGCCACAGCAGGGTTTAGAATTCCCATATTTATACATAACTTCAAAAGTTGATTCCCATTCAGATCTTGACCAGAAAGAGGATTTCCTGGAAACTCTCAGGATGATGCCACAGTCCGTGTAGTGCCCTGTACAGGCTCCACAAAGAGCAGAAAACTTGGGAATGCCCAGACTCCACACATGATCTAAGCCCTCCCAGCAGGGCACAGAAAACTTGGCTTGAGCAGCAAAAGCCTGAAAGGACAACAGATGTGTCGGTTAAGCCGAGCTTAACTCACACAAACCCCGAGCAGGTGGGACTGGCAGCACAAAACCAAAGGCAAGGGAAGTCACTGAGAGGGTTTTTTCACCTCTACCAACATGTGGGTTTGAGTGCCATGGCTGGGAACAGAGAGGGGCCCTGTGGGGCAGGGCAGGAAATTCATCTGGAGCGTTGGAAATGCACAAAAGCACAAAGAGATGGCTCCAAGTTTTTTAAAGCCCCACAGACTTTGTTTAGCCCTTGTTTTTCCAGGCAGCTCTGCAGCATTCGGTGGGGTACATCAAATGGGTGGGTTAGGAGTGAAAGTCGTGGAACCAGAGAATGGTTTGGGTTGGAAGGGACCTTAAAATCAACTAATTTCCACTTCCTGCTGTGGGCAAGGACACCTTCCACTAGCCCAGGTTGCTTCAAGTTTATCCAGTTTGGCCTTGGACACTCCCAGGGATTCAGGGGCAGCCACAGCTTCTCTGCCCAACCTGTGCCAGGGCCTGCCCACCCTCACAGCCAAGAATTCCTTCCCAATATCCCACCTAACCCTGCCCTCTGGCAGTGGGAAGCCATTCCCTGTGTCCTGTCCCTCCAACCCTTGTACCCAGTCTCTCTCCAGCTCTCCTGGAGCCCCTTCAGGTGCTGGAAGGGGCTCTCAGGTCTCCCTGGAGCCTTCCCTTCTCCAGGTGAACACCCCCAAAGTGTAATACTTGGGTAACATTACACAGGCTCGAAGTTTATTCATATATATAAAACAAAATACAGGCTCATAGTATAATACTTGCTGAGCACTTAGTGCAGGAACATGCATTTTTAAACACAGTTCTCATCGCTGAATGTGCTTATTTAGCTTTGTAATATCCCAGAGGTGCCACAAAAGGCCCTGCTGGGTGTGGGACTGAGTGGACACAGCAGAGACCAGGTCTAGACTGGAGAGGGCCCAGAACACGTAGCAGGGGCCAAGGAGAACAGGGACAGCTTTTCCAAACTCCAAATACAGCCAGCAAACAGAGTTACAGCCTCAGGAAGGGAAGCACTAAGGAGAAAGCATGAAAGAGTCTTAAATAACTCCATTTCCCTATATCCTATTCAAAGAACTGCAACAAAACCCCTTTTGCTGTTATGATTTAAAATGAACACAAAGCCCTGGGCAGATCTAGCCCATTATTTCTCTCTGCTTTGAACAGTTTTACACTTGGAAAACAGACATCACAGGCTGCCTGTCAGTGGAGCATTTCAACACCCAGAGCAGACCTTTCACATAGGAAATGTGAACACAAACTTCCACTGCCGCTCACAAGCCACATACTTGCCCAAACACTCTCTGGTCACATGGAAACACATCCTCAGCCCTCAGAGTTAGTAAGATTTTGCGAGAGCAGAGCTCAACTCCAAGCTTTTAACTTCCCCAGAGCCCAGTTGTACGAATTTTCCTCTTCAGAATTTCCTCTTCGGGAATTTCCTCTGACCACCCTGTAATCCTGCACAGTCTGGGTCTGTTTAATCCTCACAAGCACAGACCAGCAAATAGTGTCCAAAACAACCCTGAAAGGCAGTGATGAGGCAAACCCTGTGCTGAAGACCTTTCAAGACCTTCATTAACCACTAGGACAATACTTTGTCCTTGTTGCAGATTAGACTTAAATTTTAGACTCATCTTTAGTCTTTTAACACTCCAAAGAGAACACCTGATGCTCAACAAACTCCTCTGTCTGGTCACAGGTGGCTGTGGGGCTCTTGAATCTTTATTTGCCCAGTGTTATGCCCTTAAATCCAGGAGCTGCCAGGTTTGCCAGCCACAGTGCAGAAACCACTGCTCTGGCTCTGGAAGTGTTTCCTGGGATGTTAAACATGTCCTTGGCAATACAGGAACCATCTCCCACTTCCCTGTGTGTAGCAGCTTCCAAAGGGACCTCAAATTCCCAACCCAACAGAGCATTGCCAGCAGAGCCTGGTGGAGCAGGACCACAAAGAGCTTCTGACCACTGAAAAGAACAGGGTGGCCAATCACCATCATGTCCCAGTTGATGCCAGGCCAGCTTAGCTAAGACCTGCTTTGATAATTCAGAGGACTAAAACCTCTTAAGCCAGCCTTTGTGGCAGCCTTTGGTTTCCAGCAGGCTCCAGGTGCCTCTCAGCTGGGGACGGAATTGCTTTGGCAGGTCCAGATGCACAAAAGCCACACAGGAGGAATGTTAAAGAAGGTGAAGCTTTAGGCAAGACGTGTCACTTGTACCTTGGGACATACACACAGGTTTTTTCCAGTCTGAATGATCTGAAAGGACATCAAAAAGCAATCATTTCACCTCCTGGGTGCCCCTGAGGGGACAACACCATGCACAGTTATTGCAGGGAGTTAAGAACTCCAACAGATTTAGGGGTCTGGTGCAAGAAACAGGGCAACAGGCTTCAGATGATGCTGTATTTTCTGAAAATCCCATGGGATTTTCACAAGAGCTTCAGGTCTGAGCCTCATTGGCCATAATAAAGCAGGTGTGAGGGTGTCAAAGTGACTGTTCTTTCAAGCCCCACCACAGATTATCTAGAGATGCAACGTTCTCCTGGTTGTGGGCAGTGTAATGTGAAAGCAAGTGAGATACCTGGGAGAGCTCCAGCCCTTGGCATTGCTGGGCCATGAGCTCCTCTGCCTCCCTCATCATCCTCATCTGCAGGAGAGGGTTCAACATCAGCCCTCAACTGCCTGGAAACAAAGAACTGGGATGTGGAAAAATCAGCACGTTTTCAGGAAGCAAAGCCCTCCTCATCCTGGACAAAACCTGGGGTGAAGGGACAGGGAACAGTCCTGGCTTTAGGAGAGTCACCCACTGAGTGTTGCAGGTGAGGGCTCTGAGGCACAGCCGGGTCACAGCACGGGAAAGAGCAATTCCAGAGCTTTCCTGGACACATTCCCTGAGGGAACGGCTGGGGCTGTGCCAGGGGGGATGGGATGGATCTCAGGGAAAGGTTCTTCCCCCAGAGGGTGGTGGGCACTGAGCAGGCTCCCCAGGGCAGTGGGCACGGCCCCGAGGCTGCCAGAGCTGCAGGAGGGTTTGGACAACGCTCTGGGGGACAGGGTGGGACTGTTGGGGTGTCTGTGCAGGGCCAGGAGTTGGACCCAATGATCCTTGAGGGTCCCTTTCAACTCAGGGTATTCTGTGATACCAAGAAAATCCTCTGCTACAAGAGTTAAAAGCCTGAAGCAGAACACTGAGCCTTCCAGTTCATCCACCAGGAGCACTGGCAAGGGAATGGAGTTGTTGGAAGGGTCTGGGGTGGGCAGGACTGGGATGAACTGCAAAACTGCAGAGCAGAAATGGCTGAGCACCAAAACAACCACGCTGCCATTTCTGGGGTGAGTCTGCACTGACCAGGACCACTCCAGCACCTGAGAAATATTAGTGAAAATAGCCACAAACCTTATCTTCTGAAGATTTCACCAAAACCAGTCACTGTCCCCAAGCACTTAGAGCTGCCTGTCAACAATTAACTGGCCAGAAAACCCGACAGCAGAGACAAAGCTGGAAGAGACACCAGACCCAGCATCGACTCAAATCCTGAGCTCAGGGCTCAGGGAAAGCTCTTCTGCCTCCAAGATGCCCAAAGCAACCACATTTTGCCCAGGTTCTGTCTCACTTGGGCTGAAAAGAGCAGAGAATTGAAGCCAGTTGATTATTAACATCCCCTTAAAGTCTTTTACAAAAACAACTTGTTTGTGCTTCTGCAAAGCTTTGAAATAATCCCTCAGCAGAAATTTATTAAGCAACAAAGTTCTGGTAAATTGGGCCAGGGAAGAACAGATTATTCAGGTTTTTTTGGCTCTCCTGCTCCTTTGTGCCTCTTCTCTATCTCACCAGAAAATTCCCAGTGTTGGTCTGTGAAGTGAAACCTGTTGTTGAGATCTGCAGAGCAGGTGGAAAATGATAGTTTTCTGAGAGAAAATCATGACCCTTTTCCTGTCAGATGTTTGTGCAGATCCTGAAGATTACTTGAGAAGACTCACACACATGGTTTGCCCCTCAGGTATTATCTGAGTCTATAATCTTTCATGCACAGAACCCAAAGGCAGAGGTGGGAGCACCCAGCAGAAATAAAATAGTAAAACTAGAGACTTGTTTTATTAATACAGCCGCAAGGAGAGAAGGGGGAGACTGTGTATGTGGCTAGAAATCAGTGGAAGAAGCATCCTCCCAAATTCTATATCAGATGTTCAAGGTCCTGAAGGACAGCTGGGATCTTGGAAAGGGCAGAGAAGGATCTTGTGAAGGACCGGGGGGGATCATGTGAAGATCGGAGGGGATCAAACAGGGTCTTGCCAGAGCCAAACAGTGCAGACTCACCACAGACTCCAGTGCTGAGGCTGAGCTCGGAAAGAATCCAGCAAATCCTGCCCCAAGGCACATGATTTTGATGCAGAGCAGACAATAGTCTAGAGAAAAGCCCCACAGCCACAGCAAAACGTGGCAAGAGGTGCCAGAGGAAGAGGCAGAATGTTTGGGGGTGTTCAGAGCTGTCTGCACCTCTCCAAAATCGTGTTCCAAGGGCTGAAAAGCATCAGGCACTTCTGGGAACTCAGCTGGGCCCAAGCAGGGCTGGACAGTCCAATTCAGGGCTGCCAGTGCTCTGGATTCCCTGGAACTTGGAAATATTTCCACCTTGTCTGTGCTCAAAGTGCCACCGTAAAACCCGTTTCCAGCTGTTGCTGCCGCTCTGAAGGGGTTGTGAGGGAAATAACAACTCTGTCACTGGTGCCCCGACGCTTCCAGGTTGGTTGGCAGTGCCCAAACGCTGCCAGGAACATCCACCATGGCTGGATGCAGCCCAGGAGTCCAGAGGGGTCTCCAGCACAAAGCCCAGTTCCTGGGATGACAATGTTTTCCTGGAGAATCTGTGTCATTGGTGTCCCACAGGTCCAGGTGACCAGGGGAGGCTGCAGGAGGGGGAAGCAGAAGATCAGAGACCAGAAGGTTTTCTCTGAGGTCTCATTAACCCTCTACCACTCCTTTTAGTGTCCTGCATTCCTAGAGGGACATAATGAATGCTTGCAAAGGGATTTCCACCTGCAAGGTCACCTCAAAGCTGCTTTTCCTTGGAACAGTTAAGGGGGATGATGTATTTTGCCCTTTTAGTGTCTTATATCCAATAGGGACATAAGGATGGGTGCTTGCAGTGAGATGTTCAGCTACAAGGTCACCTCTAAATTGGTTTATTTGGTGGAAACGTTAAAGGAGAAAATAAATTTTGCCCTTTTAGTGTCCTACATTCCAAGAGGGACATGAGGATGGGTGCTTGCAAGGGGATGTTCAGCTATGAGGTCACCTCAAAGCTGCTTTTCCTTGGTGGAAAAGTTAAAGGAGCATTTTGCCCATGGCAGAACAGCCTGACCCTGGGTAGACAGTGATTAATTCAACCTCCCCTTGACAGCACAGGAAGGACAAACATTAAGAACTCACCAGACCATGGAGAACGAGCTATTTTTTCACCTTAGTCACGATCACTGAGCCACATTATGAAAGTGTGCCTGAGAACATTTGCACGTCAGCCTGGTGTGAGAGCAAGCAAAGGGCTTCCCTCTCATTTCAATAAAACACCACCCAAAATGTCCACAGCCAAAGCAAAATCCTTCCTCCTTCGGCATTCTTGGGTTTGCCACAGGACACCAACTGGAGTGGAAATTCCACTGGCCCCAGAAAGAAACTGAAAGTAGGATTTTCCCTGATGGAACTCGGGACTGCAGAAATGAGGTGTGGGAAAGTCCTGTGAGCTCATCCCGTGCTCTTCCTGCCTGTGGAGGGTTGTTCCCTATGGCACAACTTCTGCTCCAGTGCTAAGGGAGTGGCAATGGGACTTCCACTCTTTCCCCTGTTCCATGTCCTGATGATCCTTCTTGTCCAGAAATGTTTCTTGATAACCAGACTTATTTTCCATTAATTAATATCATCTGCTTTATCCCCGTATCATCTCATTGGCACATCCAAAACAGTTTTCCCCCTCTGAAAGGCACTTTCGCTCCTTGGATAATTCTGCTTTGCTCTCGAACTTTCCCCCATCAGCCCTGGACCACAATTACTCCGTGTGCTCCACCCCACAGGCTGTGCTCATTAATCAGCCCCTTCATCCCTTTCACTGCTCTCTCCTGAACTTGTCATGTTTCCAACACTTCTAGCATCAAATCACCTCCTGAAACAAGGAATTCCAATTGCACCAAGGGGCTGGGATTGTGTTCACCACTGGTACTGAGCCACGTAGGGGGGATTTATTTTTAATTATTGAACTGCAGGAGCTGTTTATGGAGAATAAACTCGCCTTTGTTGCCTGAGAAGCACCGAGTGCACCCAGAGCTCTGCCAGCAGCTCTCACCCACTTTCACCCACTCTATAATAAGCAATATTCTGATTATAAAGACCAGTGGGCAGCACCAGATGCCCAACATGTTCCCTTTGCCAAGCTGGCATCTGCTGGTACCCCCTTTATCTGGCCTTTCAAAGCCAGACTGAGCTACCCTGTGACTCAGGACCATCAGAGCCCGTGGCACTCATGGCAAGCACCAAGAAGCTGCTTTGGTGTCTCAGCCAGCTTTGGAGCTGGATATTTATAACCTGCCCAAATGCCCTCCAGCAGTGCTAGAGAAGGTTTTCTCCCAGCTTGGGGCACTCCTGTGCCAGCGCTTGGAGCAGAGGAGCTGCTGTGCCCTGAACTGGGAGAAGGTTCATTGAAGATGAAGCTGCTTCAGGGATGTTTGGAGCTTCTGCAGCAGTTCTAGGGATGAGCAGGAACACCCACCTGATACTGCCCCCTGTGCAGGGGCTGGTTACAGTTTTGGGGCAGCACATGGAAGTTTCTGTCCCATCCAAGCTGAGGTGACCAACACGTGGCACTGACACAGCACTGAGCTCGAATGGGAACAGCCTGCTGGCTTTGGAACAGATTTTAGGGGGAAATTCTTTACCCAGAGGGTGGGCAGGCCCTGGCACAGGTTGCCCAGAGCAGCTGTGGTTGCCCCATCCCTGGGAGTGTCCAAGGTCAGCTTGGATCAAAGGAGCAACCTGGGATAGTGGAAGGTGTGAAAAGGGGATGGAAAGAGATGATCTTTCCAACCCAAACCATTCTGTGGGGCTGTGATTCCCCATTTCAATCCTCTTTCTCTCCAGGAGGCACTTGCAGAGCTCCAGAGGTGGTTTTAGAGGACTATAAACTAGAATAAATGTATAAAGTGCTACATTTGTATATTGTCCAGAGTGAGACTGCCTTAAAAACACATCTTGTAGAGACAGAGGAGAAAGTGAGTGGTTTTGAACAACATCCAGAGGGAAGCCTGTGCTTAGTGAGATGCTGCTTAGGGAGACACAGTGACCATTTCCTCTCAAAACTAAATTAAGGCAGAATAACTCGAGGACGGAAACCCAACCATGGTGCTGAACTTCAAGCTCAGCTATTACCTTTATTTTCAAACAGCAAAAGCAAAACCTGAATGCAGCTGTTAATGCAACAAAACCACTGTTGTTTTGTGGTTGGAAAGAGGGTTGTCAGCCCCTTTAGCACCTGGAGCAGGGAGTGGGGCAGGAAGAGAAAGGCATGTTGCTCAGAGCAGTATCAAACCTGCTGGTGGGTTTAGTCCTTCCAGAGAAGCTCCATCAGAAGGACCCAGGCTGGCACATGTCGTAATAGAGTCATTTCCAGTAAGATGTGTCACAGTCAGAGCTCTCAAAGCCCTCTGGGTCCCCTTCCCTGCACCCTGCTGAGAGCTCTGTAGTAGTAAGTAGGGAAGGAGTGAGTGGCCACAAGCTCATAATCAGTCGCTCAGGTAAATATCTGATTTAATCTTCCTGCAGTTTGACCCTCCCCAAACACTCTGGACTGGCAGAAGTGGGCACAGCCCCAAGGCTGCCAGAGCTCAAGATGGGTTTGGATGATCCTCTCAGGCACAGGGTGTGACTCTTGGGGCTGGTCCTGTGCAGGGCCAGGAGCTGGACTGGATGATCTTTGTGGATCCCTCCCATTCTGCGGTTCTGGGAGTCAAGCTCGAGGCCCATGATGTTGTGTAGAAGTTATTTCAGCCCCTCACAAGGTGCTGCAGGGAGGGCAGGTCAAAGCAAGCAAAAAACAGAGCCCTTTCCCTCCAAATTATGCACAAGCTACTGCAGTTTTGGCCCCGTGGAACCATCTGCTCCATCCCAAACCCGGAGGATCCTCCTGGAGAACCGACCCCTCCCTGGTTCCTTGGCCACCCCTTGGTGGCAGGGACAGCTCTGTGCTCGCCCATCCCCAGGACAAATATCCTGACACCATTTCAGAGCCGGGGCTGAGTTACCAGAGCACAGGAGCACTCGGGGATATCAGGCAGGAAACGTGGGTTGTGTTTAACTCTGCACCTCAGCCCCTGATTTAAAAGCTGTTCAGGATCAACGGCTCTGGAGCCAGGAGTGTTTTCAGTGGCTCCACAAAGGATCAGCGGGGTGTTTTCACAGCCTTCCAAGCTAAATCCACATGCCACAGAGGAGCACAAGCTGCCTTAGGGCAACACACTGACTTGGCTTTACACAAAAGCGTCCCAGGGTGGTGTCACCCTGTCCGTGGGCTGAGCATCCCAACTATTCCAGGGCTGCTCCAAGAGGGAAGCTGCTCCCAGGGATATTTGGCTTGTGACATGATGCTGCTACAAAGCAGGGGCAGCTCCAAGGGATTCTGTTCCTGTGTTAATCCAGCCAATGGCAAAGCAGGAAACAGGAATCAGGGTGTCTGTCGACACCACTGGGTGTTCCTGAAATATTAATGTCAGCTTGAGTTTAAAGAGCCACATTCAGTTAAATTTTCTGTGCCCCTCATTGCAGCATTTTAGGAAAAATCTGCTTCTTTACATTCTGATTTATTAGGGGCCGATAAATACTCTGGGATTTTTTCAGGGAATACAAGATATTCAACAAGTTTGAACATCAAGTTTGGGCAGAGAAGCTGTGGCTGCCCCGTCCCTGAAAGTGTCCAAGGCCAGCTTGGACAGGGCTTGGAGCAACCTGGGCTAGTGGGAGGTGTCCCTGCCCATGGCAGGGGGTGGGACTGGGTGGGCTTTGAGGTCCCTTCCAACCCAAACCATTCTGGGATTCTGTGGTCAAAAGAAACCCAAAATAAGTCCTGTCTGTGTAGGGACAGAATTCGTTATGACTTTATGTCAAAAAGGCTGTGGAAAAAAACCCCATAAATATATGTATATAGTAAAGATACTTTAGTGAAGAATAATATTTTATATGTTTATAGAGCAAGAACCAATACCTTGCTCTTTAGGGGAAAAAACAGGTATTTTGGGTAAACCCCACTGTGGCCAGTGGTCATTCAGTGCAAGGCTGACCAGGAGGAGCCACTGGAATTGCTGTCCTGAGGAGCACAGAGAGATCCAAGTACTTGGATGTGTCTTTCTGTCCACATTTTCCACACAGACAACACTGTTTTAGTAAAAGACAGGTGATACCTCTTGGACATGACCATGGAAACAGGAAACAATTTGTGCATTGGGTTTACCTGTGTTAATCCAGAAGTAGTAACACACCCCCTTCTCTGAATTTCCTGGCTCCTCAATGGAAAAAATGTGATTAGAACATGGCATAAGTAATAAAAATACGAATTCTTAAATGAAAAATTAACACTGGAGAATCCCAACTACAGCAATATTATTAATGCTGCAAACCCCTTGAGGAAAGGGCTTGGCTCTGTTTTTATTGTTATTCTAAGGTAAAAAGGGCAGCCAAATGGGAGGGTTTGATGACATCTTGCAAAAGCTGGTGGCCTTGCTTGAAACCTGCCCCGGGTGGGTTGGACTCCTGATCTCCAGAGGTCCCTTCCAACCCTGACTCCCTGAGGTTGTGAGTTTTTCCAGAGACCCTTTGGCACAACGTTCTTTGCCCTGGGGGCTGAGCTCTGCCTGTCTGACCCCTCCTGCGGCCCCAGAGTCCTGTGTGGAGGCTCCAAGCCCCCCAAAGGAGCTTCACTCACCAGCCTTGGTGACAGACCCCGAGGCAGCAGGGACCTGCTCTCAGCCCCAGCCCTGAAACAAACCCAGGCAGAGAGCTGTCCCCAGCAGCCCCACCGTGCAGGTGGCCCAGTCCCTCCAAAGCCCCCTCCTCCCAGAGCTAATTGCTTCTGCTCATTAGCATCTGACAAACAACCACAGAGGGAAAACGAGCTCCCAGCACGGTCTGAAAGAGCTCAGGCCTTTATTGCCATCTCACTGCACCAAACAGGCATGGCATCAATTTGCCATGCTCTGCTGCCCCGTTTCTCCCTCTCAGGGATCGATGAGTCCCCTTTGCCCGCCCAGGGGGGTTTGGAGTGGCCAAATCCCAGCAGAGCAGCAAGAAGGGAAGGGCTGAGAGCTGCAGGGTGGGAGCAGAGGGGGCACATGCCAACCTGGGAGCCTCTGAGCTCACAGAGACGAAGCTGTGAGCAGAGGGACCCCCCAGACATGGGATGCAACCGTGGGAATAAATGTTTCCCAGAGCTGAGGGAGCCAAGACAGCCTGTCCAGCTCAGATCCTGGGTGGAAAGTGGCCCAGAAAGGCCGTCACCCATTCCCCTGCCACTGGCTCAGCACTGGCTGATTCCAGCACACAGAACAGAACCATTAAGGCTGGAAAAGGCCTTTGGGATCTTCTGCAAACCTGACACTGTGAAAGCCACCACGAAACCATGTCCCCGAGTGACACATCCTTTAAATCCTGCCAGGGATGACGGCTCCATCACTGCCCTGCCAGCGTGGTCTGGTGCTTCATGACCCTTTCCATGAAGAAATTTTCCCTAATATTCACTCTGGGCCTCCCCTGGCACAACTTGAGGCTGTTTCCTCTTGTCCCATCGTTTGTTACCTGGGAGAAAACGCTGACCCCTACTTGGCTTCACCTTCCTCTCAGGGACTTGGAGAGAGCAAGAAGATCCCCCCTGAGCCTTCTTTTCTCCAAGGAAAGAGCAGAACCATCCCCTCCGTGCTTGATCGCCAGTAACACTGTGGTGGGGTGGCAGGAGGTCTCTGGACATGGATTTAGGAAGGAAAGGGGCACTGAGCTCCACGGTACCGGTTTTGCTCTGGGCACGGTACAGTCCTGTCACTGTCAGGAGCACCGGATCCCTTCGTGGGCCCTGCAAGTGTTGCTGTGGGATTTAATATTTTTCCTTTCAACAAGGACTGAGGATTGAACCTGGGGCCAAAAGGCTCCCATGTTTTACTGCAAAGCAGGGAGGAGGACATCAGCAGGAATTTCTTCACGGAAAGGCTGGTCAGGCTTTGGAAGGGGCTGCTCAGGGAGGTTTGGGGTGTCCGTCCCTGGAGGTGTTTGCTGGATGTGGCACTCAGTGCCCTGGGCTGGGTGACAAGGTGGTGTTTGGTCACAGGTTGGACCAGAGGATCTTGAAGGTCTTTTCCAACCTCAATGATTCCATATGGAACATTCCTGCACCTCACCTGAGCTCCGCAGTGTTGAGGCAGCAAGGACTTACCTCCTGGGTTCATGGCCAAGAGCACAACAAGGTTTTTGGTGGAAACCAGGCAGGTTTTAGTGTGGAGTTTCTGTAAAAGCAACCACTTCAGGCAGGTCTGAGTCAGTGCTACTCCCTGAGAAGCAGAAAAGATGGTTATCAGCACGTGCAGGCAGAAGGGCCCCTGTTTATGAGCACAAACACAAATGGGCTCACACTTTCCTCAACTCCCACTCACACGTAGCTCAAGTGCTAATAAATGGTTGAGCAGCTGAGGCTTTAATGAGCAGCCAGCAGGGAGGACAGGAAAGCACTTCTAGCCAGGAATGGGAGCGCTCAGGAGGAAATCTTGGGAAGAGCTGCTGTGGAGTGCATAAATAAAAATTAAATATTAATCAGGAACAATTCGGTGAAAGCGACCAGGTTGATCTAAAGGGAAATTTTTCAGGTTTGTCTTTGAGCTAAGAGGCATTTCATGTTGAATCGAAGTTATTTTAAAGCTTTTTGTTATGTAATATTTGAAAAAAATACTTGAATAAAACCAAACTTGTGCCTGAGCTCTGGGAATCAGCTCTTCCTGCACCATGCCAGCTACTCCTGGGAAGATTAACTTGGAAAGGCAGCTTGCACGCTGCAGGCATTTTTCAGCCCTTCTTATCTTCAGCCACAAATCCAGTTCTCAGATGAAATCAGGAACAAGAGAATGGAATCCAGGGAAGGGATGGGGGACAGTCAGAAGGTCCCTGCACGTGCAGGTCCAGAGGGGAGCAGCTGCTGCTGGAGGTCACTCTGCTTTCTGCCCTCCCTCTGCACCTCAGAGCTCCCACCCCTAAATTCTCCCTACACCTTCTCAGTGCCTCAGCAGGCTCAGCCACCCCTCCAGAGGGACCAGCAGAGCTCCTGGAGAGCTCAGGAGACATGAGGGTTGGGATAATCTTGGATACAAACCGGTACCCAGGGCTCTCCTAAAGCGCTGGGAAGAAGGGATTTGGAACAGCACCACAACAAAGCACATTCATTCTGGGATTGGGTGCAGGTGGGTCTGCACCACAGGGAGGTCTTTCCTTCCCATGGGGTGGTCAGAGCAGCCAGTTCAGGAGGAGACAGGAGGCTCCCAACCCTGAGGAGCAGCAGAAGAGACGCCAGAGATGCTCAGAAACCCCATCCCAGGCTGACCTCACCTCTCAGCAATGCCACAGGGACATTTACCAGGCACTTCCACCTGCCTCTCATCCCCTTCCCAAACCAAACACCATTTAGGGCATTGTTAAAAACAATCTGTCCCACATGGACAACACAAACCTCAGCAGCGGCTCCCACCACCTCCAAAGCATCCCCTGACCACTCTTTATACCTCCCCATGCTGGTTCCCCATCACATGGTTCCCATCCTCCAGCTCTGGTGCTGCCTCTGATGTCCCCTGGCGAGGTCCCTCCTCTGCCCTGGGGTGATCCAACCACTTTGAAGGGACAGCCCAGCCAGCCAGGGCTGTGATACAAGGGACTATTTGTGTTATATGGGATTTATTTATGTTACATGGGGTTATTTGTGGTGTATGGGGTTGTTTGTGCTATGGGGGATCATTGCTGCCAGGACAATGAGACAGCAAACCTGGTCCTAACAGGATGGTGAAGTTCCCCCAGTGCTGCCTCCAGTTTCCCCAGTGCTTTTGGGAACTGGCTCTGGACTCACACAAAGTGCTTCCTCTGTTTTGAGAAGCTTTAAAATCAAATCAGTTCCTGTTGGTTCATGTCTGATCTAAGGGAAAGAAGTGGTCAGGCATAAATAGACCTGATTGCCTGGCACCTCCTGCCAAGCTTTCCTGTGTGTCACGGGCCACAGATCCCACTGCTTTTGACATGGGTGATGCTTTTTTTGGGGGGCATCTTTGTGTCATGACCCCAACTTTCAAACGAAGCCATTACCACAGGAGCTCTGGGTTAACAGCCCTGAGGGCTCTGCCCAGCCTGGGGGAGCACCCAAACCCAACAGGAACACCCAGAGATAAGGCAGGTGCTGGAAAAATCAGGTCCTGTTCCTTGAAGTTAAGAGTGGTGGAGAGTCCCTTGCACAGCTTCTTCTGGTCATTGGTTTGTTACATCCGCCCAATCAGCCCATGAGGTTGGTTCTGACTTTTATCTGCATTTTTCCAGTGTGGGAAAAGGAAGTTGGATGAGGTTTGTGGAAGTCTGTTGAGGTTGTTCTGGGTTGCTCAGGTCCAAACAGAGGGAAGGTCAAGGGCAGAGCTCAAGGAGCGTTTGGATGATCCTCTCAGGTACGTGGTGTCACTCTAGGGGCTGGTTCTGTGCAGGGCCAGGAGTTGGACTCGATGACCCTCATGGGTCCCTCCCAGCTCAGCTGATTCTGTGGTTCTGTGACCAGAGCCGTAGTTTGGAAAAGGAGCTGAGCCATGCCCAGAAGACCCTGGGCTGATGTCTGGGCAACAGAAAGAGCTAGAATGGTTGGACAAGCTTTTCAAAAATATACAAATTATCCTGCTCTAAATTATCCTGTTCAGGTTTGCTCTCAGATTTCACTGGGTGACTTTCCCTCATGTCTGCAGACTTAGAAGTTTTTCCTAATAGGAATAATTTCCTGCTGGGATTCATCTGTGAACAGCAAGGCTTGGATGAGCTGGGTCTCATCCCTTCACTCTCATATCTTCCTGAGGGTTTCTTCACTCACAGCTCTGTGTCTGGACAGGAAAAGCAGCCTGTTTAGAACAGGCCCTGTGTGGGCAGCTGGAAATTTTTGTGAGAGCTCCGACGTCACCGATGACTTCTGCCATCTCATTTTCACCCCTCTGAACAATTTGTTTGCTGTGATGTGCCGGTCCTGGACTTTCCAGGAGAAGGAATCAGCATGTTTGGGGGCAGCATCCTTGTACCTCCCTGCTGTTTATCCCAGGCAGGCAGTGGAAAATAGCAGCCCACAGAAGAAGACCATCGACCTCCCACTGCCCACTGAGCACTTACCCTTCCTCAGCTCTGAACGTGACTCAGGAGCTGGTTTGCAGTCAAACCCAAGAGCTGCAATCCTTTCTCTCACATCCTTCAGTCCTGGGATCTGCCCTCCCCTGGGACCAGGCTGAGGGTGGGAACACCTGCTTTGGGAACCAGGTCTGGGCTGGTTTGATGCCTGGGTTGGGAATAGGATGTTTGCTTTGGTTCCAAGCACTGACTCCAGCTTGGGTTTGAGCCACAGGCTGTTTTCCTTTGTCTCCATATCCCAGACTGGCAGCTCTGCCAAGACACCCCTCTGCTCCATTTGATGGACCTGGTGGAAGGGGCTCCACATTTTTGCTGTGCCTCACAGGGTTTCGCTGGTCCCTCACCCAAGCTCTGAACACCACTGAGGCTTCCTGTTGTGGTTTCCTGCCTCGGCTGAAACGCCTCCTCGGCGGAGCCTGCTCTCCCTTCCTGTTCTCATCAGGGCCATTTCAGGGCATGATGGAGACAACAAACAAATAGGTGCAGAAGAGTCTGGCTGCCATAAGTCCAGCCCCCACGAGGGTCTTTGCTGCTGTGGGCTGAGCATAACAGGGGTGGTTCCTCCTCAGCAGTTTCCCCCCGGCCCTTATCCCATTCCTGCCCATGCTGAGCACGTATCCAGCCACTCCCTTCCCAGCTCCAGCGATCCCAAGGGTGGCAGGAGGCAGTCCTGTCACTGTGGTGTTAAGAGGGATGAAGGAGGGTGGGTGAGCCCCAGCAAGGCTGACCACCAGCCCACGCACAGCTCCAGCCACTGCCTGAGAGCAGAGGCCACAAGAGCAGACTCAACCCATTGGGCAACAACTTCTCCCTAAGAGTCAAATTGGATGAACCAGAGCAAGTTGCCCAGAACCCCAGGGCCTTCTTTGCTCTGAACACCAGTGATGTGTCTGCGGGATGGAGAAGATCATTCTGATCTTTTCCGGGGTCGTTGCCCGCACAACGACAAACCCGAAGATCAGGCTCCAGGGAACAAATGAGACCCTCCAAATATGATGATGTTTCCATTAATCACAGCCAATTGGCCTCTGTCAGCATCCTCTGGGTGGGATTTCAGATGATTTGAGGTAGAGATACGGGGCTTGTGTAGGTACAAGCCCTGCAGCTCTTCAGCAGAAGGGGTCCTGCAGTAGTTTTGTGAACAACGTGTCCCTTTCTGCCAACGGCATCGAAGCATCAGCCAAGTTCAGAAACCACCAGAGCCAGGTATTGTGGGGAAAGAAATCCATAGATTGTTCAGAGGACAATCAGAGGAAGGTTTCTTCTTGTTCCTGTCAACTCTCTGCCCAGAAGCACTTGGGCTTATCTCTATCTCCTTTTGCTGTGCTTGGTGCAATCATGAATCTAAATGGTTCTTAGACATCTCGTGTTTTAATCTTACTGCATTTAAGTTTTTGGCCTTAGAGACCTCCATGACAAAACTAATTTACTCAGAGAGGCAAAAGAATTTCCTTTTATTGTGAGCAGGGCTGGAGAGAAAATGGTAGGAAGTCAAGGGCTGAAAACTTTGGGATGGATGTGAGAAGCACATTCTAAATAGTGAAGGTAATTAAATGTTGGAGCGATTCACTGTGGGGTTTGGTGCATTCTTTATTGCTTGGAATCTTTACATCAAGGCCGGATGGATTTTACTTACACTTTCTACCTCTGTTTAGGCAGGGTAGAGGAATCATGTGGGATGCTGAGGATGGGGGTGTGTCCAGGGAGAGGTGCTGATGTTCTCAGGAGGTTGTTGCACTGAATTAACAGTGCTCTCCTGCAGTGCTGGGACAGGCAGGAAAAGCAAAGGGAATAAAGGGATTTCAGTTTTTCACAGAGGATTGGTCAAAGTCCTGGGTGTGGGGTTGTGGGGTTTGGGGTTTTATTACCTTGTAAAGTAAGATTTTGGGAAGATGTTTAGACCTGTTTCTGAAGAAGAAACTGGTAAAGGGAGGGATTGAGATGCTCTTAGTGCCAGTAGCCTCCAAGAAGGACCTTGGGTGCAAGAGCATAGGGATGAGACACGAGCCAGAGAGCCTCCCTCATGCTCAGATGACCCCTCAGATAGTCCACCGAGGGCCGAAGAACCTCTAGACAGAAGACTCTGAATCCCACCCAACGCTTATTACAACATCCCGTGTCAGTGCAGGCTTCTCTCTTCCAGATCCAGCCCCCGCAACGCGCGAGGAGCCGTGGGAAGCCCCCGGAGATGCCCGACGCCGCTGCCCACCTGCCCTTCTACTACGGCAGCATCGCCAGGTCGGAGGCCGAGGAGTACCTGAAGCTGGCGGGGATGTCAGACGGGCTGTTCCTGCTCCGGCAGTGCCTGCGCAGCCTCGGCGGGTACGTCCTCTCCGTGGTGTTCGACCTGCAGTTCTACCACTACCCCATCGAGCGGCAGCTCAACGGCACCTACGCCATCCTGGGGGGCAAAGCCCACTGCGGGCCCGAGGAGCTGTGCGAGTTCTACTCCAAGGACGCCGATGGGCTCTGCTGCACCCTCCGCAAGCCCTGCAACCGGCCCGGCGGCATGGAGCCCCAGCCGGGGGTCTTCGACAGCATGAGGGACAACATGGTGCGGGAATACATCCGGCAGACGTGGAAACTGGAGGTACTGGCCTTTTCCAGGAGAGGGAATGAGCCAGGGGTGCTCGGGGACGCTGTTTGCACCTCTGGCACTGTCACACTCTCGCTCTAGGGCAAGGTCCTTCTTGGAGGCTGCTGGAACTGAGAGCGTCTTAATCCCTCTCTTTTCTGGTTTCTTCTTCAGAAACAGGTCTAAACACCTTCCCAAGCCTTCTTGAGCTCTGGGACCACCAAACCTCCCAGAATTCAAGAAGTGTCTGGATGATGCTCACAGGCACAGGGCGTGGCTCTTGGGGCTGAGGGTCGGACAGGATGATCCTTGTGTGTCCCTTCCAACTCAGCATATCCTGGGATTCCGTGACTCTCCCTCTGAACACCCCGAGCTCACTTTGCCAGCATTTCCCCAGGTGTCCTTCTCTCCTCTGCAGCCCATGGGATGTTCCCTGTTCCCTGCCTTAGACCACATGAGGTGCCTCCAAACCTTGTGCTGAAGATGGAATGAAACCAGACTTAGACTTTTGCTCAGGTCTTCCTCACTTTTTGGAGTGGAGTCTTTCCCTGTGTGGAAGGTTTTGCCAGTGGAGGTTTTGCTTATGAGACTGAGGGAGCAGATGCTGGATCAGGTTTGTTATTTAAATTTAAAAGTAGCTGCAGACAGGTTCCTGCAGTTTATTGCAGACTGGAATACATATAATAGATACATAAATCAAAACTCTCTAAATGGTCACACTGGCAGCTCTGTCATTGATTTCCACCTCCTGTCACCCCGGCAGTGGCTGCTCAGGCTCTCCTAAGTGTCATTTTGTTTTTCCATTGGAAGGGGCTGCCCAGGGAGGTTTGGAGTCCCCACCCCTGGAGGTGTCCAAGGAACTCAGTACTCTGGGCTGGGTGACAAGGTGGGCATCAGGCACAGGTTGGACTGGGTAATCCTGGAGGTGTTTTCCAACCTCAGTGATTCTGAGATTCTGTATTTTGATTCAAGTCCTCGCAGAAATCTGGCTCGGGAATTGTCCTTACGGAGCCTTTTACAAAATATGTCTGAATTTGGCCCATTTTAGACCAAAGGTGCTTGACATAATGAGGTGTTCTATAGGGTTTCTGTAGCAGAATAAGGTATTCTATAGGGTTTCTCCATGAATGAGGTGTTCTATAGGGTTTCTCCATGAATGAGGTGTCCTGTAGGGTTTATATAGCAGAATGAGGTGTCCTATTGGGTTTCTATAGCAAAATAAGGTGTTCTATAGGGTTTCTCCATGAATGAGAGTTTCTACAGGGTTTCTATAGCAGAATGAGATATTCTATAGGGTTTCTGCAGCAGAATGAGGTATTCTATAGGGTTTCTATAGCAGAATGAGATATTCTGTACCAGAGCCAGATATTCCCGGGGGTTTCTCCACGGAGCGGCTCGGTGGCCACCGGCAGATAACACAAAGGATATCGCCACCTCCTGGCAACAGAAAATAGCAGTTCAGAGCTGGTGTGAGCCCGGGGAATTTAACCGAGGGTCCCCTACTTGATTTTCTGACTGCACTGGCCTTGCCAGGTTGTGGTGTCTGGAGATGGTGCAGGGGCATCACAAAGAGGTTCTGCTCTAAATAAAATCATGGAATTCTCGAATCTCCTGAGTTTGAAGGGACACACATGGATCATCCAGTCCAACGCCTGGTCCTGCACAGACACCCCAACAATCCCACCCTGTCCCCCAGAGCATTGTCCAAGCCCTCCTGGAGCTCTGGCAGCCTTGGGGCCGTGCCCACTGCCCTGGGGACCCTGCTCAGTGCCCACCACCCTCTGGGGGAAGAGCCTTTCCCTG
>JAWWEU010000082.1:3464974-3475930 GCA_035583155.1 Acropternis orthonyx
GAACCATCCCAGCTGTCCCAGCCTTTCCTCCCAGCAGAGCTGCTCCATCCCTTTGGTCATCCTGGGGCCTCCTCTGGCCTCGCTCCAGCAGCTCCAGCATCTCCAGCAGCTCCAGCAGCTCCATGGCCTTGCTGAGCTGAGAACCCCAGGGCTGGTTTCGGTTTTCAGCTGAGCCACTCAAGTCCCCCATTGCAATATTTCAGAATTCAACTGCACTGCCCCTGCCAGGCATAATCTGCCCAAAAGCCAACACTTTCATCCCAAACTAAGAAATAAGCAGAGGAAGAAAAAGGATTTCTTCAAAGTCCTTTCCCAGAGGGAAAGAAAAAATCCCACATTTATGAAGTACCTTATATTGAGCTACGGTGGGATGTGTTCAGATTTCTTGGGTGCAGAGACAAGTGAAGTGAAGGAAACACCACGAAGGCTCCATGATTTTGTGATTCTGTGATTATTCAGCAGCCTCACTGAGGCACCTGCAGACCAAGAAATGCAAAACTTGGTCATTTGTGAAGGATTAGTAACTTTGAGGTTTCACGGCTTTGCAGCACATTTCCATTCTTACGGCCTTTGTAGCCCCACAGTGAAGTTTAGAGGTCAGTTGGTTCCAACTTGAAGGCTACCTGAGCTGGGTTTGAGGCTTTTTACCATGAGAGTGCAGCGTCAGGTCTGAGGGCTCTGACCACAAGGACTGAGGGATCAAGGAAGGCTCATGCAGCTCATGAGCTGTGCCTCCTGCTGCTGCTGCTGCTTGGGTAATTTTGGGGAGGTTTGCAAGGTTTGAAGTCTCTACCTCAAGACCAAAAGACAAAATGAATCTTCCCAAGCTCCCAGCAAACCACCTGTTGTGATTAAGCTGCAGAGACAGTGATTTAATATCTTTGAAATTCGATATGTCCTCCAGAGCCAGAATCTGTAGAGAAAAATGGGATTTTTGGGGCAGTTCAGTATCTGTGGTTGTGTCCAGGCTTCAACAATAATGCATCCAGAGAATCCTCATGGACTCCTGGAACACGATTTTCAACCAACTATCCGAACAAGTGCAAAGCTTCAGTGGAGACCAGGTTTTAGACAAGCTGCTGGTGACAATCCTTGATTTGGGAAGCCTGTGATTCACCAGCAAAGCTGCACCAACATTCGGCGCTTTGAGCCAACAGTCACCGGGTGTTTTCAAAACAGACTCGCAGCAAACTGTGCCTTTGGCACGGGAAGGGGGCTGTTTCTGACTCAGTTTTGGTTTCAACTGGAGTTTAAAAGCTCCACCAGGAGTTGTCATCCCTGAGTTCAGCGGGTTCTGCTCTGTTTTCTCCTTTCCTGCCTCCTTTTCTCACCAGACCACGTTATTTCCCACTGAGATACAAGAAGTGAGTAAGAGCTGTTCCTCAACAGCTCCTGTTAACCACTGCTTTAGTGAGAATGTGAAATACTCAGGAATATGAGTAATTAGAATGAAGTCCTTTTATCTTAAACGGGCTGGGAGGTTTAGAGAGTTTTGTAAGATACCACCAAACCACAGGTTGAAGGTTTTTCTTATTACTGAGATGAAGAAGCAGCAACAAGGATCAAACGTTGTTTGTAGAGGGCAGAGTGGCTGGGAGAAGTTTTCAGAGCTTTCTGTTGTAAACCATCCCTTGGGCCTTTATTATTTCATTTTATGGGTGTAAATTCTTATTAACTCCTGTGGGTCAGATATTGATGTAGTGGAGGGGCTTGAGATTACAGTCAAGTTCTGGTTTAATCCGGGATGAACTAATTTAAGAGTGAAAAGAACTAGAATTAACACTAGGACTAATTTAAGAGTGAAAAATAGGCAGCTCCCAAGTTCCTTTAAATTAGTGTAAAGCAAGGGCACCTTGGCTTAGACTCTGTGCTGGTTTAAACTCTAAACTCCGTTCCCAGTTTAACAAAGGTGGGTAAATCCAGTGATGTTCCCATGGATTGGCTCTGATTTATTTATGGATGATGAACTGAGGGTGATCAGGAAACTGGGAATGAAGCTTTGATCCCAAAATTATCCGTACGGTAGGGAATTTCCTAACAGAATTATGTGTTTTATGAAAAATAATGGGAAGTTTCCTTCCCTTTGCTTGTTTGGAAATCAAGTATATTGGAAATCCAGTATACAGGTTATATTGAAGGCTAAATATAGAAGTTATATTGGAAATCAAGGTTACAGTAGATTCAATTCCTATTGAAATTCAAGCTTAACGTATGTCCTGCAGTCTGAGCATCTGGCTGAGTTTTAGGGAGCTCTGCAAGGAGAAGTTGGACTGGATGGTCCTTCTGGATCCTTTTCCACTTGAGATAATCTGTGGGTCTGTCATGGGAGTACCACAACAAATCCCCCATTTCCCCTTCAGAGTGAAGAGGAGAAAACCCCAGCCCAGGGAAGATCTGCCAAGCCACTCTGTGCCCTTTTATATTACACTGATTTCCCTATTTAATTAAAATATATGCATATTCATGCTTGGATTTTCATTCTTGTGGTTTTAGTCAGGAATAATCCTCTCAGATGTGTTTTTAAATGAGGCTCCAAACTCCAAATCATTATTGGTGGTTGTAGACATGAATTTGTGATATAATTAGGGGGGAATTTACAGATGTGAAGATTCAAGAACAATTTTGCAACCATAGTGAGAGGTGGTGAAATTTTGAATCACACCTTTAGAGCAACAAATTGAGAGTAATAAAATGCAGACATTCACTTTTATCACAGTGATTGAATTTTATGTGTAATCCACTTCATCCTGTCTGCTGATGCAAAGAAAAGGTTCAGTTTTGGAGCATCAACAGCCCTCCTGCCGTGCGGGGAGTGGACCTTGCTGGTCACCCACATGACCTGATATTTCTTTGTGATTCTCTTTTAATTTTGAATTTTTACTTTGTCCTGAGGCAACAAAGTCCAGATTTTAAAGATGTTTTTCCCTTTGTTTCTTTGAAATCCACCACCTGATAATTCCAGCTCGTGTTCTTTATTCCTGAGGAATATTAAGGCAACATTTCTCTGGATCTGGCAGCTCTTCAGAATTAAATTATTTTGGAATCTATTTTAATCCTCAGAAAAAAAGAATAATCTGAGGGTCAAAGGCTTGACACACCCAGAGAAAAGGGAGACTCACCAGCTGTTCTCTGAGGCCGTGTGGTTTGATTAAAGAAAAGTGTCTATCGACTGGGAGATCTGCAATGATTCAGTTCCTGTGAGAGATAAGTTTCTCCTGGAGGGTTTTGCACAACCTGCTGGAAAGTACAATTCATCAGAGCCTGCTCCGATCTATCTGCTGCTCAGGGAGGGGGGAGATAAGGGAAGGCAAGGGAGATAGGGCTGCACAAATCTCTGGAGGCTCAGCCTGAGATGGTCTCTGTCAGTGGGAGGAAGGAGGTTTAGCAGAAATGAGGGTCTTCTGAGGGGGCAGGTGGAGAGCACGAGCAAAGCCCTTGGTCCAGACACAGAGGTGTTGGTTTAAACAGGACATCACCCACTGAGCTGCTCAGATGCTCTGCAGGGGTGGCCAGCATGGTTTTTACTTCGTGTATTTAACAGTCTTTACATAAAAAATGTGCCTTGCTTTCTGTCTGCTCAGCAATGCAAGAGACTGACAAAGCTCCAGGGCTGCTCTCCAGAGAAGCAGAGTTCGCAGAGATGCTCTGTCTGAACAGAACCAGCAGATTTGGTGCAAATCAGAGGTGAAAAATGAAGGAACACCATCATTTTACAAGGTTTTGGGTGCTTTTCTTCCACTGGGGGTGCAGATAATGCAGAACACGGCCCATGTCGGTGAATACCTTTCACGTTTACAGGAGCAAGAGATACCAAAGCACCTCAGAGAGCACTGGTTGTATGATGTTCTTCACCCAAATATTCTACTGCCATTGCTGATATTAATGTTTCCAGCCGCCCTGTGGGTACAGGCTGAGTGTGACTTTGTGCTCCACTGCTGGAGGCTGCACTCGAGAAGAGCCCCGAGACACTCGTCATGTGGGTATAGGTGTGACTTTGTGGGCTGCAGATATAAATAACAGGTAGAGTTCAGACTCTGTGGCCTAAGCCTTGATGCTTTCACATACTGGCCCAGCTAAGTCTTCATTCCTTGACCTTAAAAGGCCAGATCCTGCCTCCGATAAGAACTTCCCCTGCCTCCCACTTGACACCCAACCTCCTTCCAGACCTTCCCACCTCCAGCCAAGAGTAGCCGTGTCCTCCCTCTGCTTTTGGGCCCAACTCTCACTTCTCACTCTTTCACTTCCATTTGCCTCCAATGTTGAGGTCTGGAGGAGATTCCAACCTTGGCACAACCGAGTGTGAGGGATTGAACAAATGCGGGAAAGGTCAAACCAAAGGAGTTTGGTGGAAGGTTCGTTGTGTCTCTGTCTCACAAACGGCTGGCTTGGGTCCCTCTCACTTCCCAAGCTTTCCAGCTCTGCTGGACAGGGAATATTGGGTACAGTAACCTTGGAACTTCTTATGGGGTCTCCTTACGGCAACAGGAGCAACAACCTGCTTTGCCCGGTGTGGGGGATGAGTTTACACAGCGAAAAAGCCACCTGTTGATCCCTGACTCATTCAACAAACAACCCGTGTCACATCCTAACCTGAACCATTCCTGGTAAGTGATTAAGCCCTGAAAAAAAAACTGTATTTCTGCCTCTTGACACTGTGAGAAACCACAAGTACACTCGTTGAAATTCTCCTTTTGATGCTTTGAGCTCGGAAGAAATTTTGATCGAAAGCTGAAGGAATTACCCCAAACGTCTTTGTGCCAAAGGACATTTCTTTGTTTTGGTTGTGCTCCTAACTATTTGAGAACAGTAAATTAAAATAAATGTATCTAATTACAAACTCCACAAAATCATGGGGTTTGTCCTGATTTAAAGCAGGACAAAACTCTGGTCACTCTGAGCAAACTGGGAGGATAAATAGATGAGAATTTGTCTTTTCTGCAGGTCTGGTTGTGCAGAGATCACTGTTGATGACAACCTGCCAATACTAAAAGTCTCTAAATCTGTATGAATAAATAAATAAATTGCTAATATTTAATCTGCAAGCAGCAGAATATTTAATCCAAGAGCTTCTAGAGCAGTTATAGGCCCAGTGCTCACATTCTGCTGTACAATGTGTGTGCACCAGTGTGTGAATGATGGAACTTCTTTACAACATCCTCACACTGTTGGCTTTTCAAAATCCTCCTGAGATCTTTCCCGCCTCATTTGGTGGGTGCTGTCTTGGAGTACCTTAAAAAGGAATCTGATTTTCAGGAAGAGTTTCAAACTGACGGAGAGGAGGTTTAGTTTGGATGTTGGGAAGGAAGGAATCCCTCCCTGGGAGGGTGGGCAGGCCCTGGCACAGGTTGCCCAGAGAAGCCGTGGCTGCCCCATCCCTGGGAGTGTCCAAGGTGAGGTTGGATGGGGCTTGGAGCAACCTGGTCTAGTGGGAGGTGTCCCTGCCCATGGCAGGGGGTGGAATGAGATGGGCTTTGAGGTCCCTTCCAACCCAAACCATTCCATGATTCTACAATCCTGTGATTCTAGGATATTTTACTTCCAAACTTGTTACAATTTATTAGTTGGATTTTTAGGGAATCACTAGTCCCCCTTGGAAAACCTGAACAATTAAATGTGACCTTTTTCCATGAACCTTCAAAAGTGAAAAACTCGGGAAACTTTCAAAACCTCCAGACACAAATTGCAACTGGGCAATATTTAGGATTTAATTACTTTCCACGCCTAATTTGTGTTGATGTGAACGCTCGTGGAGAGAAGTGGAGCACCCAAACACCCTGATTTCTGCTTCTGTACGTGACAAACACACCCCCTGCCCAAAGTGGTGTCCCGAATCATTTGGAATTACACCTTATGCTTGAGGAGGGTTATCAGTCACTGAGAAAGAGCAATTTGTGTCTGTCACACAACAAATTGATGTAGCAAGAAGGTTGGCTCTTACTCATGTGGATCATTAGCCCTGTTGATTTGCAGAAGGTCACGTGCCAGATTTTCACAGCTCGCAGCATCCGGCCACACAACCCCGTGAGACCCAGACCCTCCAGAGGAGTCTGAGCTCTCCCTTCAGCTGGACCTCTGAATATCTCCATTTCATTTGGCTCCCGAATAGCTCTTTGAAAGTTTCTGCCTGAAACCTGAAGAATGCTCAGGTTTGTGGGTGTTTAGGTTGGTTTGTTTCCTCCGAGTTGGGGCAACTTTCAGCATGAAACATTTTCTTTCTTTGGGGTAAAAGGCAGCACGGGGGGAAGTTTACAGCTGAAAGTGTTGGCCAAACCTCTTCCCCCCAACACTCTGAGCAGCCCTGCCAGGAACCTCGATGATGTTGTCCCATGACTCAGAAAAGCTCTTTGCAGTTACACAGACACGTGCTGTGATTATCCTCTGTGTGTGGCTGAGCCAGGAGTGCATTTCAGTGCTAATAAAATGTGGGGGGGCAACTTGAATACTCCTTGAGTTTGTGGGTTACAACAGGCAGGAGGCTGAAATGAAGGGCCTTGTCGAGGGCTGGGGGGGTTGAAACGTGGCCGAAGCTTCAGCGCATCAGTTGCTGATCAAAGTGAAACAACTCTGCCTTCTTTACCATTTTAGGGCAGTCCTGCAGAGGGGATGGTTTGTCAGGCTTGGGGCTGGTTGGTCCCTCTGGCCCAGCTTTCTGGTAGGTGGGATTGTGCAGCCTGGAGAAGAGAAGGTTCTGCTTTGACCGAGTTGTGGCCTTCCAGTGCCTGAAGGAGCTCCAGGAAAGATGGAGAGAGACTATTTAGAAGAGCCTGGAGGGACAGGACAAGGGGAAATGGCTTCAGATTGAAAGAGAACAGGTTCAGATTCGATGTTAGGAATAAATTCTTCCCTATGAGGGTGGGCAGGCTCTGGTTGTCCAGAGAAGCTGTGGCTGCCCCATCCCTGGAAGTGTCCAAGGCCAGCTTGGATGGGGCTTGGAGCAACCTGGGCTAGTGGAAGGTGTCCCTGCCCGTGGCAGGGGGTGGGAATGGATGGGTTTTAAGGTCCCTTCCAACACAAACCAGACTGTGATTCCATGAAAATTTCAGGCTTCGAGATACTCCCACCAGCTCAGACTGCCTGGAGGCAGGAGGGCTGAATAAGCTCGTGCCTTGGATGGGGATGTCTGGAGTGTCATCTCTTATTAATTTCATTCACAGCTTGGATTGTATTATTGGCCTTTTCCGGTAGATTCTTCCCACAGCCAGGAACATGGTCAGTGTCTTCTGGTGGCACCTTCTGGGCCAACCCTTGGTGCTGCTCAGCACCTGCAGGCTCCTAGATGGCAGTTTCATAGTGTTCATCGTAAGATGTCTGATGCTCATCTGGGAACATCTGATATCCCTGGAAGTGTTTCTATAACCCTGGAAGTGTTCCAAGCCAGGTTGGACAGGGCCCTGAAGAACCTGGTCTAGTGGAAGGTGTCCCTGCCTGTGGTGGGGAGATTGGAATGAGATGATCATTAAGATCCTTTCCAGCCCAAACCATTCCATGATTTGCTCCCAGATCTGTCAAAATCAGACTCCACCAAGTCCAACTTTCCAGGGTGAGGCTGGAGGTCTGGGGGAACTTTGGGGATCTGTTTCAGCTGCTGACTCAGGTACGTGACTGAGGTAAATCAGTTCTTCTCCCTGTGCCTTCCTTATCTGTGAAACAGAGGTAAATGACTCTTATTTCCTTTTAAGGCAGCTTAAGATCAGTGGGAGATAAGTCTTAAATTTTATTATCTTGATTGAAGTTGCTCAGGCAAAATACTTGTGATTGTTCACTGAGTTGGTGAAATCAGTGGGGTTTAACTCTGCTCAGTCAGACACAGTTTTGGGTGTCCCGAGCTGGACTTTGCAGATGTTGGCGAGATGTGGCTGATGTGCTGACACAGCAGAATCTGAACATTTTGAAAACGTGGCTGCAAAAGTACAGGGGTAACCAAGGGAAACTGTCTGCAGTTTGTATGTGTGTGGTGCTGGGCTGGTATGGCTGTAATAGACATAAAACAATCATACGGTGAGATTAATTTATTCATTAAATTAGTGAACCTTTAGTGGTAGCGGCTTTGTGTTCTAGAGAGGGCAATGAAGGTGGGGAAGGGCCTGAAGGGGAAGGGTGTGAGGACACTGAGGGCACTTGGTGTGTTCAGCTGGAGGAGAGGAGACTGAGGGGGAGACCTCGTTGTGGGGGTCTTCAACTTCCTGGGCAGGGGCAGGCACTGCTCTCTGCTCTGTGGGCACCAGGGACAGCACCCAGGGAACGGCTGGAGTTGTGTCAGGGCAGGGTCAGGTTGGGTATCAGGGAAAGGCTCTTCCCCCAGAGGGTGGTGGGCACTGAGCAGGCTCCCCAGGGCAGTGGGCACGGCCCCGAGGCTGCCAGAGCTCCAGGAGGGTTTGGACGATGCTCTGGGGGACAGGGTGTGACTCCTGGGGATGTTTCTGTGCAGGGCTGAGGGTTGGACTGGATGACCCTTGTGCATCCCTTCCAACCCATCACATCCTGTGATCCTGTGACCCTGCAGTGGTAACAGCTCTACGTTCTAACCCTGCAGAACCCCGGCCGCGTTCCCCACCATGGAGAACTTCCTGACCCCGCTGAGCTCCGTCGGGGACCTGCCTCTCCAGCCTGGCAAAGCCCAGCTCCTGCTGGGCAAGGCGGGCGGCGCCTCGCGGCGCAAGCGGGAGTTCATGCCCGACGACAAGAAGGACAACACGTACTGGGAGAAGCGGCGCAAGAACAACGAGGCGGCCAAGCGCTCGCGGGAGAAGAGGCGCCTCAACGACGTGGCCATGGAGAGCCAGCTGGCCGCGCTCAGCAGGGAGAACGCCGTGCTCAGGACGGAGCTGCTCTCCCTCAAGCTGCGCTTCGGGCTCCTCAGCCCGGACACCAACCCCTACCAGGGCTGCTCCCTTGGGATCTACCTCAGAGGGCACAGGGTGGAGCCCTTTGCCGCAGAGTCCTGCTTTGCCGCGCAGAGGAGCTTCGTGCCCAAGGTGCTGCAGCCTGCTGACTTCTCCTGCAAGAGCTTTGGCCCGCCCAGAAATGTCCTGGGCTGTGACTCAAAGCCGCTTTCCGTGGACACCCCCGGCCTTCAGCAGCCCAGAAGGCCGGATGCCTCCTTTGGCTCCACAGTTTGCTCTCCGTTCTTCAGTTACCACTGCCCAGATAAATACCCCTGCCCCTGGCCTTGGCCGGGCAGCCCCTGCTTCTTGTGCCCTTCCCCCGGGGCCGCTGAGGGGAGCAGAGAAAGCAGCACAACGGTGTCAGACGAAGACGATGAGCAGCAAGTGCCCAAAACGTGCCCTCCCCCTCCCTGCAGCCTGCCCTGCCCTCCTGAGGACCATCCCAAGGGCCGAAGCTACGCCGCCCTCCCGCACAAGCTCAGGATTAAGACCAAAGCCCTCAGCAGTTTGGAGGAGAGTGGGCTGGACTCCCACTGAGGCAGCAGAGGAACGACCCACTCTGAGGCCAGTGCAAGGCTTTGGAAAGACAGGAATGGTTTGGAAGGATGGGCTGGGAGGGAAATGTCTTATTCTTCAAAGAGGGACGTGGGTTTTCCTGCTCTGCGTGAATGCCGAGGGCGTTTCTGGGTCTGGGCTGCATCACGAGCAGCTGGTCATGATGTTCCTGCTGAGGGAGACCTGTCAGACTGTGGTCATCGAGTCCCACCTGGGTCACAGAGCAAGCTCAGATGGGAGGTGTGAAGGGGCAGGAAGAGGCTAAGACAGTGGAGGTGGTTCCCACACCTTATAACACAACTCCAGCTGCCTGGGGTGGCAGCCGCTGTAACTGTCTTTGTTTCATCGTCGTCTTCGTCTTCACGGATGTGCCTGAACTCTTAATTGCCTGACATGGGAAGCTGTTGATGGGAACAGGTTCAGACTCCCCAGCTGTCTGGAGAAAATAAAAAGGGATGGTGACTCTGTGGATTGACACTGAGATGAAATGAGAGCAGACCTAGCCCACTCTATTCCCAGTTTATCATAATTTATCTTCAGAGACAATGAACTCTGTGGTCAGTCACAGTGTGGTCCAGAAAGCAGTTTCATTTATATTTGCAACAGTTACTTGGGAAGACTAATTTTTTTTTAATTGAAACGCAAAAAAAATATTTTACTTTCGCTTCTTCCTTTTTAAATGAGACATTTTTTAAAATGATATTTTTGTGGTTGAGAATTGCCTTTATAAAACACAGGTGAATTTTATCCAGGCACATGCTGCACACAGTGTATATATTCCTATATTTGCAGGGATACTTTCCCTGTCCTTTGACTGCTTTGCCTTTGGGAAAGCCTTTGGAAAAACCTTTGGAAAAACCTTTGGGAAAGCCTTTGGGAAAGCCTCAGTGAGCAGCAGCCTCTCAGAGAGTTCCAGAGCCTGCTTGATGCTGTCCCTCAGTCACCTCAGTTTACCAGGCAAAGATAATTCTCAGGGATACATTCCAGGCATAGCTATAACTTCTTATCCTCAGTTCTTTCATGCTTTGTCCCTTTTTTCCCAAGGAAAGGAGGCTGATGCACTTTGGATGTTGCTGTGTCTGTCAGCCCTGAACATTTTTTGCCATGATGGACAAATACAGCCCAATCTGATGGAATGAGACAGATCTCAAGGGGAATAAGCAACTTCAAACTGCTCTCCTCTGCACCAACCACGCATTTTCATGTGATCTGCAGTGTCCTTAATGACGGAAAAGCTGCTGGAAACCAGAGATGACACTGGGAGCTCAACCCCCTGGCTCAGATCCCTGGGAGTCTCCACTTCAGCAGTTCTGCTTTTCACAGGATTGTCCTGTTCCTTTGTGAGGCTGTCTGTCCCACTCAGGTGAGATCCCACCTGCAGAGCTGCCTCCAGCTCTGGGGGTCCAGCTCAACCAGGCCATGGAGCTGCTGGAGCAAGTCCAGAGGAGGCCCCAGGATGACCAAAGGGATGGAGCAGCTCTGCTGGGAGGAAAGGCTGGGACAGCTGGGATGGTTC
>JAWWEU010000082.1:3476148-3503073 GCA_035583155.1 Acropternis orthonyx
CCAGAGGAGGCCCCAGGATGACCAAAGGGATGGAGCAGCTCTGCTGGGAGGAAAGGCTGGGACAGCTGGGATGGTTCAGCTGGATGAAAGAAGGTTTGGGGTGACCTCACTGTGCCCTCCCAGTGCCTGAAGGTGCTACAGGAAAGATGGAGACTATTGACAAGGGATGGAGGGACAGGACAAAGGGAATGGCTTCAAACTGCCAGAGGGCAGGGATGGATGGGATATTGGGAAGGAATTCTTGGCTGTGAGGGTGGGCAGGCCCTGGCACAGGTTGGGCAGAGCAGCTGTGGCTGCCCCAACCCTGGAAGTGTCCAAGGGCAGGATGGATCAAAGGAGCAACCTGGGCTAGTGGAAGGTGTCCCTGCCCATGGCTGGGGGTGGGACGAGATGAGTTTTAAGGTCCCTCCCATCCCAAACCAGACTGTGATTCCATGAAAATTTCAGGTTCTGGCAAATAAGGACAATTGTCAAGAGTGTTTGTCTAGAAATCATTTTATAGCTGATAAATACTTGCAGCAATGATAAGACCATGTAAAAGGAAAAACAACCTATGAAATGGGTCTGGAGAAAAGGGTCCTGAGGGTGAGCCGTTCAGAGGGTCACCTGAATGGGGCAGATACCACCATGTGCCTAATAAAACTGTCTCCACAACCTGCCCAAGGTGTCTTGGCCTGTCTGTTGGGACTTTATTCACACTGAAATTGCCTCCTCAGGAACAGCCAGAATGATAAACACATCCCATGGAGACAAGTTCTACCCAGCACATGAGAAAGGGCACAGCTCCTAATTCCGCTGCCCATAAACGTGTTTCCCCCTGTCTGTGTCTCTGTTGTCACAGCAGGACCCTCATTTCTCCATTCAAGAGTCCTCCTGCAGCCCCCACACCGCTGGGTTGGTGGGGTGGGACTCCCCCAGCTCTCCACTGTCTGTGGGGACACCCCACAAGGACCAAACAAATTTCCTTACAGACTTCCTGGATGAAATGTGTCCTCTGATGGTTTTATGAGCTGCAAGGTGGCGATTTTAGAGAAGGTGACATATTTAAGAAGCTTCCCTTTCTCCATATAGGTAGGACGGTTCCCAAAATACTAAACCATGAGCAAGAAGCTGCAGTTTTAGGACAGAAAAGAGCAAACCTTTTTAACAATATCACAACTTCTATAAAACAGACACTGGAGCTTTCTAAATATCTTGATTTCCTCCCCCTCCCCTTCAGAAGACATTTTTTCAGTGTTTACTGAAAAACAATATATATTAGATATTCTGAAGATACAAGTTTTTTTCATGTTAGTGTAATATTTTGAGAGTTTTTTTGGCTCAGCATGAGAACATGAAATGCCACAGCAACACACAGGCACTGACTCTAATTCTACAATTAAATATTTACTGTTGACCAAACCCTCTAATTTCATTGGGGTTTCCCCTTCGTCCTATTAAACACTTGTTTTAAAACAAGTTTTATCCTCAGCTTCAATTGTAAAATGAGTAAAAAAGCTATTTCAGAAGATGAGTAGAGGGTGGTGGGCACCGAGCAGGCTCCCCAGGGCAGTGGGCACGGCCCCAAGGCTGCCAGAGCTCCAGGAGGGTTTGGACAACGCTCTGGGGGACAGGGTGGGACTGTTGGGATTGGACTGGATGATCCTTGTGGGTCCCTTCCAGCTCAGGATATTCTGGGAGTCTGTGATTTCCCATCTCCCGCATTTCTGTGCTGAGATGGGCACAGAGAAGCGGGCAGAGCTTCCTGCCCACAGCTGCCAAGGCATGAGGGGGCAGCTCTGCTGTACCCACTGGCATGAAGGGAAACCAGAGCGTGCCAACCGCTGCTCAGGTGTGAAACTCAGCACAGTGATGCTTTCAGATGAAAAGAAACCACGAGCCGTTCCATTTCCTGGCTTATTCCCTCTGTCCTCTCTTCCCCTACAACTGGCAGGGACAGCCTTCAGCAAGAAGGTGTCTAAGGGACTATTTTGCCTCCTCCCAACCAGTGCTCTTCCCCATAACTGTGGGACCAGCTTTTCTCGGGGCTGGCTCCGTGTGCTGCAAATATTTAGGGGTGCACAAAGTGGGTGTGAGTGAGCTGGCCCTGCTCTGGGGGGTGGGGGTGATGTTTGCAGGGAGGGGGTGGCCCCCAGGACCTGTTGTACCCCCTAACCCTGCTATACCCCCTAACCCTGTTGTACCTCCTAACCCTGCTATTACCCCCTAACCCTGTTGCCCTTCCTAACCCTGCTGTCCCTCCTATTCCTGCTATATCCTTAACCCTACTGTACTTCCTAACCCTGTTGTACCTCCTAATCTGGGTGTACAGCCTAACCCTGCTGTCCCTCCTAACCCTTCTGCCCCTCCTAACCCTGCTGTCCCTCCTAACACTTCTGCCCCTCCTAATCCTGCTATCCCTCCTAACACTTCTGCCCTTCCTAACCCTGCTGTCCCTCCTAACACTTCTGCCCCTCCTAATCCTGCTGTCCCTCCTAACACTTCTGCCCTTCCTAACCCTGCTGTCCCTCCTAACACTTCTGCCCTTCCTAACCCTGCTGTCCCTCCTAACATTTCTGCCCTTCCTAACCCTGCTGCCCTTTCTAACCCTGCTGCCATTCCTAACCCTGCTGTCCTTCCTAATCCTGTTGCCTTTCCTAACCTTGCTGCCTTTCCTAATCCTGTTGCCCTTCCTAACCCTGCTGTCCTTCCTAACCCTGCTTTACCTCCTAACCCTTCTGCCCTTTGTAACTCTGCTGTCCCTCCTAACCCTCCTGCCTGTAGCTCAGAGCAAGACAACACTGGGAGATTTAAACCTACAGATGCCCAAAGGTGCCTTTTTGTGGGCAGCAGGCACAGCTCATCTGAAAATCATGCAGAAATGAGTAACATTTCCTGTTTGCTGTGTCCCTGCTCTTGCACAAAGCAAGGGCCAAACACGGTTTGGAGCTGGGGTTGGTGGCAGTGTGAGATGTTGGGCCCCCGTGGAAGGAGAGGAAAGGTGGGAGAGCAGCAGGAAAAGCAGCAGGAGAGGATGGATGGGTGTGAAGTGAGCCAGCCCTGGCTCAGCTCACACCTTTTTCCAAAACTTCCCCCCTATTTCTCTTGCTCCACGTTTTGCTTTTCCAGCTCTCCAGGGCCTGGAGGAGATGGGGATGATTTTTCCTCTCCCTCCACACTTGCATTTCTCCTTGTCCTACAGAGTTGCCTACCCAGGGAAGATCCAGCCACCTTTATCCATTCTCCCATCCCCAAATTCCACATTTAATAACATCCTCAAAGAAGAGTAATTTTTGCACTAATTGTTTCAGGTGACAATGGCTGTGAGCTTTGCCTGGCAGGGAACTGACTTGTTTCTGCTCCTGCTCAGCCTTAGAAGTTAATTCTTGAACTAGTCTTTGTTCTAAAGTAGTATCCGGTGTGTTTTAAGCTGGTTATTACCATGCTGACTGTTATATAATAAATAAACCTGTGTGTATCTTAAGAGGGGAAGACAAGGGAGGTGTTTCTTCCTTTTATCTCTTTGGGAAACGCTTCTAGTATTTTTTTAATCTTTCTACCAGAATGGGAAGGTTTTGCCTTCAAGTTGGCAGGAGGCAGCTGAGAGGGACATGTTACAGGGATCTAAATATACATCGATGGGAGACCTGCAGAACGTGAACAGGGGGAAATTGCTCACTGGTTTCCACAACGCAGTACGAGTGAAAGTGGGCAGAGGCTTTAAAAAAAAGCCAAAGGATGTGTGTTTTTTCATGCAGCACATGGTTAAACCAGGCAACTTCTTACCACAGGATGGGGTGGTGACATGGATATCAATGGGGTCAAAGCAGGGAGAGGATTTCAGGGAGGATTAGTCTGTCAGGAGCAACTGGACACTGAGTGGTGGTGGGACTTTGTCTCAGGATGGCCCAAAGCTCAGCAGGCTCAGCTCACAGGTTTTTGGAAAGCATCCCCCAGCTTTACAGACAAGCTGGATGGAGTCAAAGTCTGATCCAAATGCTCTTCCATCCCAGTGCCTCTGAAAAGGAAATTTCTCAGTAACCTGATACAGTGAACTTCAAAACCCCCTGACAAATCTCACACATTTCAGGCTCTATTTGTCACATTTTACAGTATTAGGCAGAGAAATGACTACAGAGCTTTCCCTTAAGAGGTAATGAGTTAATGATGACCTTTAGCTCAGGCTTGGGACCCAAACTGAATCATTATTGATGTAGGAAAAGTTAGCAATGACTTCTAGAAATAGATGCTGCACTCAGAGTGCGCTGCTGACAGGCTGGGCAGCCCCTGCTCGCATCTGTAAGGGTAATGGTGTTCCAAAACTCTGTTTAAAATTTCATCTTGGCTGTATTTCCATCCTTACAAAATATTTAGAGGGGGAAAACTCCCAACTGTATACAATTAGCATCGTCCATCATCTGTGAAATGTACTGCTCCCTGCCTTGCATCCCCCACTCACACAGGAGAGCAGGGGCAGCTGAAGCTCAGACTCAAACTGGGTTTCCCTTTTCCCATCCTATAAGAGTATCCCAGTTTAATTTATGTGAAGACTAGAAGGCTGTTTCTGGAGAACTGGGTTGATCTTTCTGTGGGAAACGAAATAATCATCATGTTCTTGGCTGGTGTTTCCACCCTCAGAAATCCCAGGTGACCTCAGCAGGGTCACTCGCAGCTCACTCAGGTGGAGCTGGAGGGCAGAGGGTTGGGTTTCTTTCCAAACCCCAGGAAGGGGGTGATTACTGGTTCTTGGGGGGGCTGTTTGCAGTGGGAAGGTGGTGGCTGGGCAGGAGGAAGGACATCCCTTCTCTGTACCCGTGGGGATGGTCCAACCCCCATGGGCAGTCACAGCTTCTGGATACTGGACCTGAGGGTGGGTTTTGTTGTTTCCTGTGGGGTCTAAGAGGCTCCACAGGCTCTAAGAGCATTTCTGCCCCTTTTTTCTTGCTCACCTCATCAGCTGCTCCCCGTGTGACCTGCTCTGCTCTGAGCTGCTGGATTACACCCCTGTTCCTTTCCTGCTGAACTCGCCCTTGCCATCACACCCAGGTACTTTCCTCACATGCTCTCCCACAGCCCCTGACTGTTCAAACTGGTCCCAGTTCTCCTCCTGGCTCAGACACCCTGTGGCCCTTTGGGCACCACCGGGGCAAGCTTGGCAAAGTGCTTTGAACAAACTGCTTTTAACAGGAAGGGTGTCGGAGATTCTGAAACGCCACTGGGAAAACCCGCAGGATTTTCATGCCCACCCACATCTCTTACTGGAATAGGCAGAAAGTGATGATCAACGTGGTAAGAGTTGAGTGCACAAGAACTTGTGCAAGAGAGTGTTTTGGTGCCTTTGGTGTTGGGTTTCCAGGGACTGAGCCCTGTGGTGGAGATGTGCATGACCATGGACTTCCTGGCCTGATTTACCCAACTTCAAAAGCTCTGTGAGGTCTGTCCATCCTTGCACTGCCAGGTCAGGCTGAGACACAGCTGGAGAAATGGCCTTGAGACATCCACTGACCAACACCTGGGTGACCTTCAGCCTCCTGTCACCTTAACCTTTATCCTCCTGTGTCACCTTAGCTGGAGCTCCATCCTTTGGCTTGCAAAAGGTAAAGCAGATTTACCTCCCTTTAATGCCAGTCACTGCCAGTTGCTGCCTAAATTTCTTATTCCACCAAATAATATCCTTGTCTATGTGTAATAACGTGCAAAAATGTGTTGAGATGGAGTGATTATTAGAGATATTACTGGTACAAGGGCAGTCAGTATTTATGTAACTGCCTTCCAGCTCTGATTTTCTCCTATCAGAGAGCCTTTTAAATTCATGTTTGTGTGCAGAAAAAAAAAAAAGACAGAAAAAGAAAACTCCTTTGCGTTAACCTGTAGAAATGTTTAAATGCAGCTGAAGTGTGAAAACACTGGTTATTCATCTTCAGTTCTCATTTCTGCTCTGCTGTGTTACTCATACCCAGGAGTGTTAAAACATCAGAGGGAACCTCCACCAGCTATTGGAACAGCAACACTCCGGGGTGAATGAAGCATGCCTGATTCTTATTTTTATTCTATTCAGGCATTGAAAATGCCAGTTGTGATGTGCTCAGGATGGGTGGGGGTAAAGTGACAGCTAAAAATCTGTGCCCGAACTCAGCCATGGCCTCCAGAATCAACCTTGGTCCCCAAACTCAACCTTGTTGCCCAAATTCAACCTTGTCCCCCAAACTTAACTCTCACCCTGAAATTCAACCTTGGCTCCTGAACTCAGCCTGGGCTCCCAAACTCAACCTTCACCCCCAAACTCAACCTTCCCCCCCAAACTCACCCTTCACTCCCAAACTCAACCCTCACCCCCAAACTCAACCTTGGCCCCCAAACTCGTCTTTGGCCCCCAAATTCAACCCTGGCTAAAATCCCCCAAATTCCCCAGAACTCAAGTCTTACTGTGTTGAGTTAAGCCTGGAAGTTGTCTGCTATTCCTGTGCTCTCTTCCCATGGATCTGGAGCTCTGGGGCTGGCTCAGCACTGGTTCCTGCAGAGATCAACACCCACCATCACATCTGGGGCACAGCTGGAATGGTTAGGAAGGTGTGGAGGGCAATATCAGATATCCAAGGCAGGAGAGTTGAATTTGGATGAACTTTAAAGTCCCTTCCAACCCTCCCATGTGCAAGTGCTGCTTTGACCCAAGAAAACTCCGCTTTCCTGATGTCCAGCTGGATTATCCAGCTGTGGTGGCAACATCTGCCCCCCAGGTGAGAGGGAAAGGAGGAGGCCTGAGAGTTGTATTGTGGCAAGAGGTGTGAGGAGCTCAGTTGTGGTTTCTGTGTGTTCACATCCCTCCAGACAGGAGAGAACAGCCCTGAACCACATCTGTGCCAGAGAGGTGGGACACCCAACACGGGAGAGGAGACTCTGGTTGTCAGAACTTTGAGATGCCCTTCACATCTGCAGTTTTACCCCTTCCTGTGCTTGGTTTCTTCCCAGATCTCTTCTCTGTGCTGACCGGAGACAGGACCCAAAGAAATGGCCTGAATTTGTGCCAGGGGGGTTGGGATGGATCTCAGGGAAAGGCTCTTCCCCCAGAGGGTGGTGGGCACTGAGCAGGCTCCCCAGGGCAGTGGGCACGGCCCCGAGGCTGCCAGAGCTGCAGGGGGGTTTGGACAATGCTCTGGGGGACGGGGTGGGATTGTTGGGGTGTCTGTGCAGGGCTGGGGTTTGGACTTGTGATCCATGTGGGTCCCTTCCAGCTCAGGATATTCCAGGATTCCATGATTCCATGCCCTGAGCTCCCTCTGCTCTGGCACCTCTGCTGGGTTTCCCCATCAGTAACCCTGAGTGTTTAGTGGTGACACAGTCATGGCTTTGGCTGCAGGAGGTTCCTCTTATGGAAGAGATCAGAGGAACAAAATTAGGGTTTTATTGATCCCCCCGGATTTCCTACGGAATGCAGCCACAGGATGTCAGTGCAGCGATCCAGATGTGGCCTCCTGCTCACCCCCAGCTCCAGATGTGCTGCCTCTGCACTATTTGCTCTCCGGCTCCAGGACAGGGAAATCCCTCCTGGGCAGTTTTCCTGCTCATCAGCAATTACAGCTGTTGAGGGAATTTCTTTTTCCTCCCTGGCAGGTGAAAGACACATGATCTGATAATGGTTTGCATGTTGTCAGCATTTCCCTCCCTCCACCCCCCAAAATGTCAAGGGTTTAAAGTTTAAGGTGCACCCATTTAGTTCTTGTTTCTGTAACAAGGGGGTAGAACCTCTTCACTGTAATTTGCTTGGCAAAACTTGGGGTTTGGGGGAAAACAACCTTTCTAGAGAATGTTATGCCAGGAGCTGGCTGGGATTATTTTATTAATTCCCACTGTAATTGTGTGCCTTTGCTAATCTCCTTGTGGACCAAATGGGAATGTATCTGTGGGGAAACGTGGCTGGGGGCACCAGGGACTCATCCCCTCTCTGACCTGGTTCCATTAATGAACAAATTAAATCAAACCCAGGCAATTTTCCTCATTGTCTCAGCATTTTTCCTGCTGCCATAAACAACCTTCCTGAATTGCTCAGTGTTTGAAAGCAGTGGGAATGAAAAAGCTTGAAAATGAGGAGGAAAAGAAACAGCAAAACACAAAATCCAGAAGGGAATAGAAGTGCTGTTGCATTATTTATTTCATGTCTTAAAGAAACAGGGGAAATAATCCTTTTTAGTGAACACCACTGGGAAATTTAAGTGTGATCTGCCCACAGTTTGTGCTCCAGGTGTGGGGGAGCGAAGTGAGGGAGCTGTTTGAGCCCCAAAACTCTGAACAACTGCCCAGTAACACAAAACCAACTCCAAAGTCCTGGGTGGCCTCGTATTTGTCACAAGATGATTAATTATGTTAAATAAGCTCCTGAGTCCCCAGCTGTGGTAGAAAGGACTCTCCCTACCAAACTGGGTAGAATTTGTGGGGTTTCATTTAAAAGTTGCCATTTTTGGAAGAGAGGATGCTCTGAGGATGCTCTTTGAGCCCTGAAGATGCAGAGGATGTCGAGGGAGGGGCTGAGCTGGGAGATGTGGAGGAGGCAGCTGGTGCTCACAGCATCTCCCTGACCACATCCTCACATCTGGGGACATCTGGGAAATGGGGGAATTCACCTCCTGGGAACGCTCAGTGGGTTGGTTTTAATATCTCAGTCTAAATCCAAGCCAAGGTGCTGCTCTCAGGGCTCTGCTGTTCTGCCTTTGCTGCCAAAGCTGAAGAAGCTGAGCTTGGATTTGGGCTGCAAATATTAAAGCTCTGTCCTCTCCGGGGCTGTGGGATGCAGAGTCAGTTGGAAGATTTAAGTTATTTAGGTTTCTAATAATCTTTTTGACCCAGATCCTAAAGAGACCCGAGGATGGGCTTCATTGAGTCTCCCCAGCTGCCTCATGGGAGCAGCACAAGCAGCTTCCTCTCCTGATTTTCCGAGGGCACTTGGCAGTAGAGCAGCAGCTGAAAACTCTTAATGAGTCAGAGTCACTTTCATCAGAAAAAATCTATTTCTGTTCTGAATGCCTTCCAAGCAGAGGCTGCAACTTCAGGAGTTAAAAGGCAATTTGATAAGTAAAACCGCTTATTACTTTTTTAAAGTGAACAAACGAGGAGCTGGTGCCCAGAGGGAGGCACTCCGAGCACGGGGAGCTGTGGGCAGCCTCAGTGATGCCACCCTGTCTGGGGGGGCTTGCCCAGCCCTTTCCACACCCCTCAGGAAGCACTGGTGGGTTGGGAGCAAAGAGTTGCACAACTTTTCTCTCCATCTCAGGGATTCTCCTCCCTTTCTCCACCTTCACAAGGCACCTGCTCTTCCTCCCCTGGGCTCAGCCCCTCCTTGTGACCACTTCCTCAGGTGTGGAAGACTACTGGGCTGTGGACAGCTTTGGCCTTGAGAGGATGTGGCTGTAGGCCTGGGAAAGCAGCAGAAAACACCCCCTGTGTCCTTGGGCCAGGCCTGGGCAAGCAGAAGAAAGAGAGAAAAAAAAAACTGTGGATGTTTTGAGACTGACCCGCATGAACAGAGATGCTGAGATGGTCTAAGACTCGTGGACAAGAACACTTAGCCGATGAGATGTAGCACAGGCGCACATGGACAGTAGAGAAATTGTATAAAAGATAAGCTTGTAGTTAATAAAGGGGTTTTTGCTTTTTGCTTTTTGACTGACAAAGCCTGAGTCTGTGTCTTTAGTCTGCTGCTCAGGAGCTGCCTGGGTGCAGGAGGAGCTGTGCTGGCAGCTCAGCCTTCCCCTGCTTGTCTTTGGGGCTGGATAAAGGACCTTTCCCCTCCCCACCAGTGCCCAGGAGATGCTCCCTGGAAAACAGGGAGCTGCTTTTCCCATGTCACTGTTGGAGCTCTTGTTCTTCCCCTTGCAGCTGGGACAGGAAGCAACAAGTGTGGGCAAGGATTTTTCCCTCTGGAAACCTCCTACTGGACTCAGTGCTGGGATTACTACTCAGGTGGGTCCTTCCTGCAGTGGGAAAACATTCCCAAGCAGGGAGACAGCTCTGTGTGTGCCACAGATGTAGCAGTGGGGCAGCCTGGGGTGATGCACTCCAGAGGTTCAGCTCTGGTCACCTCCCCAGGAGATCTGGCCCAGGGATGGCAAGAAATGAGGCTGATTTCCAAGTCCTGGGTGCCACAGGGAGATTTTGCTGCAGGAAAGCCCAGGGATGGAGGTGGTGGGTGTGGCTGGAGCAGCCCTGGGCGCGGCACAGCAGCACAACGAGAGTCATGGGGGAAAGGCGAGAGGTTTTGGCGAAAAGATATGCAAGTGAAAGGGAAGGGAGCCGAAAGGCTGCATTTAAAGGTTAACACTTGCCCCAGGAGTGGGTAGGGGAATGTCTGTGCTCTTAAATAGCATTTGCTGACGAGATTGTCTCAGAGCTCTCTTTGCTTCGGGTTTTTTCTTAAAAGACCAGTTCTGTCCCTTTTTTTTCCACTGTACTTGCTCACAGCCTGGCGAGCAGGGAGCCTGATGCACATCATTGTGAGATCTCCTGTCGTCACCACCTTCCCAGTGTGGTAACATTAGTTCACACCTCCCACACTCGTTGCCTTTCTTTAACACAGCAAGAAAAAAAAAAACCTGGCAGGAGAGTGAGATTACAGCAGAAAAATACTTTCCGCTGAATTACCGCAGTGTTTGACTAACCTCAAAATCACACCGGCCCTTTCTTCCTGGTCCATTCCTTCCCACAGACATGAGGATGAGGAGGGGTTGCATCCCAGTTTTTGCGGGGTTGCATCCCAGTTTTTGTGGGGTTGCAAGGAGTGAGGAGTGCAGGGCCCCAGCACTGAGCTCCTGGGCTTGCCCTGGAGTCCCTGGGCCCATGATGTGCTGTTGGGTATTTGCTTTATATCACCACAAATATTATTTATATAATTATTTATATATATCCCCCACATTAATATTATGATGGCATAACCTGGCATCTGCCACGAGCTCTGAGCTGGACCAGTCCCTTTGGCACAAAGACCTCAGGTCCATCACTGCCTCCAGTTGCAACTGGTCAGGATCCCAGAGCTGGGCACCAGTCCCTGGCATCCTGCTGGGCTGTGCCAGTGTGCCAGGCACCCCCCCAAACTCACCAGCAGCTTTGCACATCTGTAAAGTGTCACCCATGGATGTGCAGGGGTTGTGTCACCTCAGAGTGGGCGTTTCTGGGGTGCAGGTTGTAAGGCAGGAGCTGCCCCAGTGCTGGGGCAGAGTGGGCAGGGGGGACCATGGGCTGGGAGGCTCTGACAGGGCTTTAATTCACACCCTCAAAAAATCCCCAAGGAATTGTTGTTGCCATGGAGCCTCTTCCCAAATATTCCAGGTGGTGAAAGGAGCCACGGGAAGGGGCTGATGTGGCACAGAAAGTACCTGTGGGAAGATGAAAGTGTGATCATAGAATCACGGAATATCCTGAGCTGGGAGGGACCCACATGGATCATCCAGTCCAACTCCCATCCCTGCACAGACACCCCAACAATCCCACCCTGTCCCCCAGAGCGTTGTCCAAACCCTCCTGGAGCTCTGGCAGCCTCGGGGCCGTGCCCACTGCCCTGGGGAGCCTGCTCAGTGCCCACCACCCTCTCGGGGCAGAACCTGTCTGATTAACTGCAGTGATGGCAGTGCCCAGGCTTGCATAGGCGATGCCATGCTGGGCAGAGGAGCTGCTCCCAGAGCACTCACAGCTCGTGGTTACAGGGAAAAGAAAGCCAGAAACCAACTGCCCTCACCTGCCTCTGCCTTCATGGTGAGCTGGGGGTGAATCAAGAACGAAAGATGCTGCTGCTGTGCCAGCTGTGCCAACTGTGCTATGGGCAGAGCAGTGCCCGCTCACCCCAGGGTCACCAAAGCCACAAGTAGAGCCCTAACCATGATAAGCCTTTAACAAAGAGGGTGCAGGTTTGACGTTTCAGCTGCCACCGGGGATGCAGAACAACAGCCCTGGGGAATTCCTGGTCCTCCTGCAGTTCCCTGTTCAGCTCTCAGGAAACAAACCAGCAGCTTTGGCTCTGCAGGACACGGGGCTGCGCTTTGGGGCTGCACCGGGCACACGGTGCCACCAGCTCAGCCCATGGGTGACACCCCAGGAGGGGCCAGCAGCCAGGGGGTGCCCCGGGCACTGTGGGATGCCAGAGCTGCTCCTTCCTCCTGCAGCCCAGACCTGGGGCTGGGTTTCAGGTCAGAGGAGAACTTGTGTTCTCTGGAAAGTTTCAGGGGAAATAAAGTGCCCGGTTTGAGTCAACTTGAGAGCCAAACAGTCTTTGCTTCTCAGAGAGCCGTGGGAAAGTGCCCTGCAAGATGCTTCCTGTGTTCTTGCAGCATTCCTGCATCCTTCCTGCATCCCTCTGGTATTTCTGCAACATTCCTGCAACACTGACCCTGCATCCCTGCAGAATTCCTGACACATCCTCCCTGGATTCCTGCTCCACCCCTGTGGCATCCCTTTTGCACCCCTGCCCCATCCACTCTGCAGTATTGCAATGTCCCTGGCACATCCCTCCTGCATCCCATGTCCCTCCCACATTCCCCCCAGTCCCCAGCTCATGGCAGGGCCTTTCCTGGCCTCCTGGACCAGCTAGGAAAATCCTTTCCATGGTGTGGGAGAGCTGTTTGGTGTTGTGGTGCTCCAAGAGGCCAGGCCTGCGTGGTCCTGGTGCCACTGGAGCCCTGCAAACCTCGGGGGGTGAGTCCCTGCTCCAGGGGAGCCCCAGCCCAGGGTCCCTGCAGAGTTGGGGGGCAACACATCCCCGGGGGGAGGGTACACATTCCATGGGCTTCTGTCACCAGTGGGACTGGGGACAATGTGACAAAGGGAACTGTGACATCACCAGGTCCCAAGTGGTGCCAGTGGAACCCCTGCCTGGCAACCAAGCCTGTGTTGTGGGGTCTCACCAGGCATTTCTGCCGTGGTGGGGCAGGTCCTGAGGGCTGGCTGGCTCTGTCTGCACCCTGTGAGTGCCCTCGGTGCCCACAGGCAGATGTTGTGGCCGCTGCTGCTTGGCCTGGCCCCCTGGCAGTGCCAGGCTGGACGCAGAGCCCGGAGCGAGGTGTTCCTGGGAGACTCTGGGCTCGGTCCTGCAGGAGAACGTGGGGATGGTGATGATGTCCCAGGGTGGGATCCAGGTCCTGCACTGCAGGGAGGCTCTTCAGACCCGGTAAGATGAACTGGGAAGGGGTGGTTACGGAGATGGGAGAGGCACCTCCTCCCCCAGCAATGGGATTTTCCACCTCTATGCCCTGAACAATTTAGTCCCACCAGGATGCTCAGTGGATCATCTGCTTTTGGGCAGGAATGTGATGGAAGAGCAACTGGTGTTGCCCAGCTCTGGCTCACAACAGCCCAAGTGTCCTGAGGGGCTTTCCTGCTCTACTTTTGGGCTTTTCTTGTTGGTTTTATTTCCTGCAATGCTGGCGTTCGGCAATGCCCATCTCCAGAGGAGGTGACACCCGAGGGCACACAGTGCCACCAGCTCAGCCCGCAGGTGACACTGTGGAGGTGTCCAGAGCTGGGAGTGTCTCTTTGAGAACCCAGAGCTGCTCCTTCTCCAGGCAGCCCAGACCTGGGGTTGGGTTTCCAGTGAGATTAGAACTGGTTTTCTGAAGTGTCCTGGGAAATGAAGTGTCCAGTTTGAGTCAACTGGAGAGGAAAACACTCTTGGCTTGTCAGAGTGCCCTGGGAAAATGTCCTGCAAGATGCCTCCTGTAGAATTCCTGACACATCCTCCCTGGGTCCTTGCAGCATTCCTGTGGCATCCCTTCTGCATCCCTCCCACATCCCTGCACCATCCTCTCTGCAGCATTGCAATGTCCCAGGCACATCCCTCCTGCATCCCAAGTTCTTCCCACATTCCCTCCAGTCCCCAGCTCATGGCAGGGCCTTTTCCAGCCTCCTAGGCCAACTGGGAAAATCCTTTTCCTGTGAACTGGGAAGTGGTGCTTCCTATCAGAGAGGAGCAGGGGGGTGCTGTGCAGAGCAGAGAGGAGCCATCAGGCCCAGCTGCGGCTCAGAGGGGGATTTCTATTTGCTTCTTGCAGGCTGGTGGGGGGAAATAGAATTCAGTGATTGGTGCTGAAAAAATGCTGTGTTTCCTGATAAAGCAAGCCACTCCACAAATTAAATTGCTGGCTGGGCACCCTGGGGCCCTCCTGGTTGAGGTTCCCAGGGGAGCAGAGCAGGAGGAAGTCTGAGGAGATGTAATTAGGGATGAAGGAATGAGGAGGGGTGAGCAGGAAGGATGTGCCCTCGCCTATGGAGCTGTAAATCCCAGAGGTGAAGTTGGGAGCGGGTGACATCAGTGTGTGGGGTGGGTAGTTTGGATCCTGCCATGCACAAGGTTATTCCTGTGCTTTCCACTCAAGGTGGAAAAGAAGGGAGTTCTGATGCTGGGAAATGGTGCTGAGAACAGGAGGTTGCAGAGGTGTCTGAGCTGGGAGTCCCTGAAGGGTGTCCTTGCTGCACAAAGAGCCTTTTTGGGGCTGTTTCCAAGGCAGATGGAACATTTTAAGAGGCAAATTGACTGGGAATTGCTGGGGAGAAGGAGGAGAAGCAGCTGAATCTTATCTCTGCAGTTCAGGCTTTTTTCCAGTGTTCAGCACAACATGTTTTAAGAGCTGGAAAGGAGATTGATAAAGTCTCTCTGACTTGACAGCAATTACCAAGGCAGTGCCAGGCAGGTCCATGATGGGAAGGAGAGGTGATGGGGTGCTGCCAGATGCCAGTTCACACCCTGGGAGCAGCAGGGATTCAGAGCTGAGTGGACTGAGGGCATAGAGAAGGACAGAAATGCTGAGGAACAGCCCTGGTGCATCTTCAGGGACAATGAAGGCAGTTGGAGGCCAAAGGTGGTGCTGGGAGAGTGACTGCACAGGGAGGAGCTGCAGGATGGAACCAGCCCTGGGGCACAGTCCTGCGGTCAGCCTGAGCTTCTTCACCCACTGAGGGTGGCAGCTGTGTCACTGCTGAGCCACCCCTGTCACTGCTGAGCAAGGGGAACCAGGGTGAAGGAGCCAGAGGTGCCGCAGGGACAGCTGGATGGAGATTCAGGGTTTGCCCAGGGCTGCCAAGGCTGGGCTCTGATGGCACAAAGCTGTGCCAGGGGGGTTGGGATGGATCTCAGGGAAAGGCTCTTCCCCCAGAGGGTGGTGGGCACTGAGCAGGCTCCCCAGGGCAGTGGGCACGGCCCCGAGGCTGCCAGAGCTCCAGGAGGGTTTGGACAACGCTCTGGGGGACAGGGTGGGATTGCTGGGGTGTCTGTGCAGGGCCAGGGGTTGGACTGGATGATCCTTGGGGGTCCCTTCCAGCTCAGGGTATTCCATGATTAGCCCTATCCCTGCTCTGTCACTCAGCTTTTCCCAAGTGTCCCTGGTCAGACTCCTTCCCACTCCCGGAGTTTCTGTCACACGGTGGCAGCTCCAGCCAGGACACACCAGGTGACAGGGACACCTGCAGAGGAGTTTTGCAAGCGGCTCTCAAAGCACTTAGTCTGATGTTTGCTGACAAAATTGGTGCTTGAAAACCTTTGTTTGATCGAGCAAACAGGTTTCTAATCCCCTGTGGAGGAAACTGGTCCAACCAGCCTCTGAGGAGCTTCACTTTGAAAGCCAAAAGTCAGTTTGGTTGCATGGAAACCGTTGCCTGCAGTGGGAGGATTAATGACTAATCATGGTTTCATTAATTCAAACGCTTTCACTTTCAGTGGAGAGCTCGACTAATGATAGTATCAAATAATTGCGTAGAGATCAGCAGCGTTTCCTGAATAGAACTGGGGCAGAAAATGGGAATTTTGGGGAAGAAAATGGGAATTTTGGGGCAATTCTGTCTGGCTGAGATGAGCTGGAGGGGCAGAAATGGGAATTTTTGGGCAGAAAATGGGACTTTTGGGGCAATTCTCTCTGGCTGAGATGAGCTGGAGGGGCAGAAGGTCCTGACCTCTGTAACATCAGCCGCACACTAAGGGCTGACAACCCAGGATTTCCACAGGGCAGAAGTAGTTTCTGATTTGGGGTGAAAAGCATCGATAACAGAGGAAATAAAACTTCATGGCAGTAAATGGTGGCATTTATTCAACTGGAATCAGCAGCAATCTCCAAAGACACAGCTGGCTGTGTCCCACACAGATTTAACAACTCAATGTACATCATCTCTTGTCATAATTATAAATAGAAATATTTTCATTAATTTAAGATATTTACATTTCAAAAGCTAAGTGGTGAAAAAGCTAAAATCTAGGTGGAATTTCTAAGCCTACAACAGTCAGTCCCCAAAAATCTCTAAATTACTGTAATTTTAAGCCTTTTTCAGAAAACTGACATTAACACTGAAGGGCTTTACAAACTGCAGGTTTTTTGTGGAGGATTTTACTTTTTTGTAGTCTTTGCTTTCTGTTGGTTGTGCAATAGTATAAAATACTGCAGTGCTTTAAAAAAAACACTTTCCTCAGCATCTGCATTGCTGGCAGTTTCCTGTAGTGGGAAAATAATTCTAGCAATAGTGCAAAGATTTGTCTCAAGATGAGAGAAAATAATTTATTAAAGAAACATTTTTCTAGTATTTATAACTAGTTTTCCTTCATCAGTGGATAAAGAGGTCTGTGGAGACCCAACTTCATCTGTCAATGCACTTTTCCCATGCTCAGGTGTGGGAAGTACAACCCATACAAGCCTTGCTGGACCTGGTATAAGTGGGATTTTCTTCTTAGGCAAGACATGACCTGGAGGGGAAAAAACCCAAAATTAATGGCAAAAATAGGAATCGGTATTTTGTCCATCAAACCCCCACCAGGTGAGAATGGAGGGACTTTGGGATTAGGATGTTTGTCTAAAGTTGTGAGGCCGACACTGGCACAAGCTGTGAGATGGAGGTTTTTCCTCCCCGGAATCTCCCTGGCTGCGATTTTCCACTCCCGGACCCCTAAGGACGGTAATCCTTGTCCTCTGTAGGTTCAGCTCTTCTGTTTCAAACCAAACAGGTGCTTTTGAAATGGTGCTATTCTCAGATGCTGATCCCCATCAAACCACCCCCAGAGCTGGGCAGAGGATCTTCCCTGCCTTTTCCAAGGATAAGCAGGTGGAGTTTGGCTCTGTTAAGAGCACTGAGCGCAGAATTCTGGCTGTGAATCCCCCAGGTTGTTAAATATGTTGTCTTTGGCCCTCCCTTGCCTGTAACCTGATTATTCTGCAGATACTTGAAGAGGTTTAAGAAATGCTGCAGGAGATTCTCTAATTCCACCTGTCTTGGCCTCACCTTTGGGTTTATGTTTTTCTCTCTGCAAAAACTTGATCTCAGTGACTCAGATCCTGATGCTTTTCTAGAAGGAAGATCCTGCTTCCATTCCTAGAAATCTGACTCTCAATTCCCTTCCCCAGTCCTCCTGTGCACGAGGCTTGGAAGGAGTTGGCAGTAAGTGAGGGAGGATTTGGCATCTCATTTGCTGTTAGTATGTCAGGTGCTGTTCCCACTGGGATTCTTGAGAATGTGAATGTCCCTCCTGTGAGTTCCCTGGTCTGGGCACTGCTGGAATCCAGGGAGAGATAGGACAGCAAAGGGGACACTTACCAGGAAACATAAGAGGAGGAAGAGGAGGAAGCCAAGCAGGGTGAAAACGCAGATGAGGATGATTGCCCAGAACTGAAGCTCTGCAAGGGCAAAAAAAAAAGGCACATCAGCTTATTTGGATTCATCCACATGGGATTCAGAGCAGGAAATCTCACCCTGGCAAAGTTCAAAGTACTGAACAGGGTGTAGGTGAGGCCAAATTACAGAAACTTCGGTGAAATGGAGTGAGGGGTCTGAGAATCTCCCACTTTAAATGGCACCTCAGGGAGAGTCAGAGCCTTCAGATGGTTCCAGGGATGTTCAGAGGCACAAAGTTGTCTCTCAGCTGCTCACTGGACTCTTTTGGGGACAGGGACAGGACTAAGTGTGTCAGCAAAAGCTGTTGTTATTTTGCCAGTGTGTTTGTGGTGCAGAAAAAAGCAACACTTTGGAGCTCTTTTGATCTTTCTCCTGTGAGTTCTGGGGTGGTGACTGGGCTTACACCACCAGATCTGGCGGGTTTTTGTGGTTTTTTTTTTTTTATAAATATAGCAGTTTTAAGAATTTATTGGTGGCAGAGCTTTAAAACAGCTTCCCAAATTGTCCTGGTTTTGCCTGTCCTTCATCTCCTCAGGCTGGCTGGCTCTGGTGGTGGTCACTGTTTGCTGTCGGACTACACAGAGCCCCAGATTTTGGGTGTTTTCCATGGGTTTAGTCTCCATTTCAAGGGTCTAACCTCCCTTTCGAGGTATGTAATGCTGATTTATTATAGTTCAATCTTCAGTGGCTGTGGGGTCAATCCCTCCCAAAACCCACTTACCAGATCTTTTGGACTCTGGTTCATCTGTCTTGAGTGGAGAATAACCTGGAAATAAAGAGTGGGACAGATGAGAAACAGAACCCCTCTGGAGCTGATGAAAACCAAGAAGAATTCCCCAAATGCCACTGCAGAGCTCTCACCTTCAACAACCAGACTCTGCTGCTCCAGCTCGTAGCTGGGGCCCAGCTTGGTGAATCCCCCTGTCAGGTGTTTCAGCTCCTCAAACACCTCCTGCTTTTGTAAAGTCCCCGAGAGGGAATCTGGGGTGAACTTGCAGATGGAGAAGACATCTGTGTATCCCTTCCCATGGACAGGCCTGAGGGTGACAGGCAGAGAGTCATGATGGAGAAGAGAATGAGGAGTAGGGATGGGTAGAGGGATTCAGAGTCGGGTTTGCAGATTTCTCAGCAAGGGATCACTTTTTGAATTAATTCTGGACGAGACAGCCTTGCGGAATCCACCTACTGATTTAATCCCAATTTCTAAGAGGTAAATATCAATTCGGCTTCTTTGCTGAGGTGCTGGAGAAACACACACAGGCAGATTCTGTGGTGGGTCAGTCCTGCTGATTGTTTTGCTAATTCGTGTCGGTGGAATTTTAGCGTGTTTGAGGGCGTTAAAGAAGAGAATGAACGTGTTTGTTTTCCGCCTGAATTGTTTACACGCATGAGAAAGGACGGAAACAAAACCACCCCTCCTTCGGACAAAACCCTTTTGTGGTAAAGGCAAGAACTCGAATGAAGGTGCCTCCTGTGTGTCACCCGGAGCACAAAGGTTGGCAGCGAGGCGTGAACACCCCTGGATGCCCCAACAACCCCTCTTTGGGACTCAAGACAGAACCACTTCCAAGCAGGACGTACCCGAAGCTCTCCACGGTACAGCCAGCGAAGCGGTCCTTCAGGCGGCTGGTGCTGAACACGTCGAGCTGACGGGGAGAACAAAAAAGTTGGGGGAAACCGAGTCAATCCCACACATCCCTTGGGAGCTTGGGAGCTCGAGCCATGGCTGCTCGTTCTACCTCTTTCTCAATCTTCTCTTTGTTCACTCGGTACATCTGGGACGAGGGGTCCTGCAGTTGTGGCAAGAAGGGAAGGTTGGAGATGCGGAAATTTAAGCCGAATTTTTCTTTGCCAGCCTTGAGGGGTGTGTTGTGAGTTGCTGCCTCGATTGCTAAGTCCAAGTCTGGAAATGGAGAGGAGAAGTCAGTGTAAATTCTACCAGGGAGAAACTGGGGGGGTTCTGCCAAGCAGGCTTTTCACTAGTCTTAGATTAACAAAACTTGAGTTTTGCACAGGGGGCTGACGGGAAATTCCCAATCAGTCCTTCAGCCATGGACTAGGACACTCAGTTATTTGGGATGCTGTACATTGGGGGAAAAAAACCAACCCTGAAAGTCTGTTCATCTCTAAATGGTTAAAGTTCTGGTGAATAGTTGCTGCTTCATTTTCTAATTATTTAAAATTGAGTAACACCTTAAAATTTCATAACACCATAATATTGAATAACATCATGATATTGAATAATACCTTATTACTGAATAGCACCTTAATATTGAATAATACCTTAATATTGAAAAACACTTCAATATGGAATAACATCTTATTATTGAATAATACCTTAATATTGAGTGACACCCTAAGCCATTGAGGACCAAAGACAACACTGAGCGAGACTAAATGTCTGAATGGCCCACCTAGACCTGAGCTCAGTGATTCAGCTTAGTCACAGATCTTTTTCTGCTCTGATAGACCAGAAACTGGGGAATTCTGAAGTGACTGGATGGACACTGGGCAGAGACTTGAGCTCTACGTACTGTCCACTGAGAATTCCTGCAGCCTGTAGCTGCTCCCCAGCCACAGTCCGGTTTCATTGGAAGTCCTCTCCTGGAAGGTCCTTTCAACCACGGCCCTGTTGATGTTGGGGTCAGGGTGGAAGAAGCACTGGCAGTCGACCACTATGGATCCAGCCCTGTGGGCAGAGGAATGGAGGCTGTGAGATAAAGAGGCTGATGATCACAGAACTTCACGTGGGAGAGGGTTCCCTGAAGGGTTCCTGCCATTCCAAGTGTTGGTGGAATAATGATGTGGGCTGATCTGGGCTTTCCCTTTGGCCAGGGACAGCAAATGAAATATTACCTCTTCCCTCTACAAATTCAGGTTGTACTGCACGAACACAGTGAGGGATGAGCAGTTTTTAAAGCTTTTGCCTTGTTGGAGGGTCCCTTTTCCCAGCTTCTTTCCACCCACAGCCATGCCTGAGGCCCCCTTTCAAAGCCTAGTGGAGTTCAGGTCAAAAGGGGGAGTGCAGAGGTTACAGGAATATCAGTTCCCCTGGAGAGGATGGGAGTCAGTAATTCCTGGGATATCCGGTGAGTGGGAGTGCCTGACAGAAACCCTGACTCAGACTGAGGAAAATATCAGTGCATACCACGTCAGGGAAAACTCAAAGTGACAAATGAAGCCTAGAAATGACTTCTTAGGGCATAAATTTCCACCATGAGAAGGGAGGGGAGGAATTCCACAGGGGTCAGTGGCACTTGGTCACAGGGGAAGGGGTGCCAGGGTGTGGCAATCCTGCCACCACAATCAGATGGTGCCCCAGACCTCAGGCGGCTGATGTTGCAGCCCAGGAACTGGTCCCGCAGGTCGCTCTGACGGTACAGCTGATTCATCTGGAACCAAAATGTCATGTTAAAGATTTAATGAGTTCTGAGCACTGCAGAGAAACACCGGGCTACTTTTTTTTCTTTTTTTTTTTTTTTTTCTTTTTTTTTTTTGGTGGTTTGATTTAATGGGAGTTGGTTTTGAATTTGGAATATTCCTTCTTGTGATGGAAACTGACTGCCAGCCTGGCAAACCTTCCTGCATTTACCTGAGCAAGGTGCCAGGGTTAAAGGGCCCAGTCCACTCATCCACACCTCACATGCCCAGAGCTTCATCTAAAGAGCAAAACCCACCCTCTGAGGGCTTTATCAGGCTGGTGGGTTGGATTGCTGCTGAAGGGAATGTGTTGGATTCTCAGCAGTGAATTATGGATGTGTTGGCTCTGACCTGGCAGGGATTTGTAAACATTCCTGGAGCTGGGACTGAAATCCTGAGTCCATGTGCATTTAACAGGCCACCTAAACCCTCCTGTGCTTCCCAGTCCATGTCTTTGGGTGGAGATCATTTCTTAAGACCATGTAGAATCCCAGGATTATTTTGGGGTTGGAAGGGACCCTAGAGATCATCCAGGTCCAGCCCCTGCCACGGGCAGGGGTGACACCCACTACGTGCAACATGGAGCATAACAAAAAGTGATTCAAAGGCCAATCTCATCTTTCAGATTTTGTTCCCAAATATTGATTTTTGGGGTTTTTTAATTAAGATATAAACCTATGGCTGTTGCTTCAAAAATTGACCAAACAGGATAGTATTTGAGCTGCAGTTCCTCACCTTGTTGGTGATGCTTTCCAGTGCTGCTTGGTACTCTGGAGACCGAGAGTCTGGGTTGGTTAGATTCTCATTGACTATTCTAAAGCTCAGTCTGTAGCCCAGTTTGGCTGGAGCTTCAATAAAGACAGGCTTTCTGGTGGTAGCTGTGTCTGTGAGGGGGAAACCTAAACAGAAAAGGTACATTTATTTGTACATCAGAACTATCCACACCATAAAAATAACATAGTACATCCCTGTTTAGATTATGTATCATAACAGTGAAATCCTCTGGGAATTTGTATGGTTTAGGGGTTGGAAATGCTCCTAGAATGGCAAGATCCTGCTGGATTGGTTTTGTCACAGTGTCAAAACCTACAGGCAACCAACAAACCAAAGGGTTCATCTGTGCTCAAGCCCCAGTGGAGTGATGAGGAGTGATGTCCAAGAGATCCCAAGAGAGAAGTGATGTCCAAGAGATCCCAAAATCAGGACATATTCACTGCTACTCACCACTGACATAGAGGCTGTTCTGGTCCAGGCTGTAGTGCCCCAGTCTGGTGCCACCCTTTGTCATAGTCCTCAGCTCCTGATAAAGCTGTTCCCTGTCAAACCTGGCCAGGCTGGCACTGTCCCTGTAGCTGCAGATGGCATCTACTCCTGTGTGATCCCTGTGCCTCCCAGGCCTGAGTGAAAACATCAGAAACGTCCTTTAGGATGCTGCAGGTGCTGGAAGAACACTCTGTGTGATTTGTATGATGAGGAACGACACCAAAATCTCTAACGGGGCTCCTACACCTTTCACCAGACTTTAGAATTTAGACTTTAGACACCACAATGATTTTACCAGCAAGCGAATCACAAATGGACAGGGAGGTGTCACAGGTTTCTCTTTTCTGATATTGGAACAACTGTGATACAACTACAACTATGAAACTTAAGGTGTGTAAGAGCAGATAAAGGTTAATTGCACTTTCAGGAGGCTTTTAATGTGCTTTCAGATACTTTTGGTATCAGCAGGGAGGTGTCAGAGGGTGGAGCCAGACTCTTCTTGGTGGTGCCAAGTATTAAAATGCAACGGGCAGAAAGTGATGGCCAGGAGGTTCCACCTGGACATGAGGAAGAACTTCCCTGTGCAGTGCCCAGAGGGTGTGGACTCTCCCTCACTGGAGTCATTCCAGAGCCATCTGGACACAGTCCTGTGCCATGTGCTCTGGGATGGCCCTGTTGGAGGAGGGAGGTGGGAGCAGATGACCCAGTGGTGCCTTCCAGCCTGACCCATCCTGTGATTCTGAGTCTTACCTAAATCTCATCGTTTTACATCCTGTGTAGGCAGATCTTATGGTGCTGCTTTTGAAAAGAGGGTCAATCTGTTGTGGGGGGGGGGAAGAAAAGTACAGCTGAGAAGTGGAAATCATGTGCTGAGTTTAATTCAGGTGGATTGAGGGCACCACCCTAACCCCAAAACAGCCAAACCCAGAGCCAGACTCACATAGTGGTTGAGAACTTTGATCGTGGAAATGAATTTGCGGGAACTTGGGACATCCAGATCCGGAGTGTACTGGAGGTTGGTCAGGGTGAAGTTAAGGGTGAAATTCCTGGTTGTCGGCCCTGGTGCAGTTGTGGAGCTTGGAGCTGTAATCACAGGGGAGAAGGATGATGAGTTTTCTTCACTTTCAAAGTCATTCCCAACCCTAGCACGCTTCAAGGCTACGCTGAATAATCTCTTCCCCTCCTCATAATATCTTCCCCTGTTATTTTCTGAGGGCACCACTCTTTTGACACCTTTCCCTGCAGTGAATTTGACAAAATACTTACATGATCTCTCAAGTGGTTCGTTGTAACCTGGAAAGGAAGTGCAAGAGAAATGTTACGTAAGAGAACCATCCACTTAAGAGAATGAAAGTGGAGAGGGGATGATTAAATGGATGACTTGGGAGTGAATCATCACAGCCAGCCCCCGAGGGTGGGAATCTATTCAGCAAACAAAGCTTAAGCAGAACAAGGTGCTTTTGTAAGAGCTCATTGTGACTACAATGAGAGTGTCTGTGGAATTAAATACAGTTGAGACAGAGAGCAAGCAGGTGAAATGTTCCCTGTGCAGGTGAATGACTGAGGTCAAGACTAAAATTAAGTCACTCTTCAGTGTAATGTAGAAATTAAAACCTTCAAAAATGTCTGTATGAAAAGGTTTTAAAGCTTACATCTCATCTTACACAGAAAACTCCAGTGGGACCTTCTCCTTAAGGTCACTTTTTTAACACTGAAGCGATCCCTGAGACCCCAAGTGGTTACAAACTGCTCGAGTGCTCAGAGGAGTGAGACAATTAAACACCTACCATTGATATAGAGGCTCTTGCTGTCCAGGTTATAGATTCCTAACTTGGTGATGCCACTTGTCATGTTCCTTAGTTCTTGGTAAACCTCAGCTGGGTTAAACTTGGGCACCTGGGAGCTGTTCCTGTAGCTGCAGATGGTGTCTACTCCTGTGTTATCCCTCTTCTTCATCGACCTAAGGAATTCAGTATCATGAAACTTCTGTTAGTTATTAAAAATATGTTGGGCCTTTTTTTTTTCTGATGTGACTAAAAAAAACCCAATAAATCTGCCCACAGTTCTCAGGTGAACTGCAGAAATTACATGGTCTTACAAACCAAAAAGCTTTGCGAGATAAAGACCATACAAAAGGGCACAGAAGTTTTTTTTTCACAGGGGTGGAAACCACTTGAAAAAGGGAAAGAATCGTTATTAAAGTGTCAGTCAAAGGTAAGGAAATCCATTTGCTCCATGCCAGTTTGTTGCTCACCTGAATCCTGTTACTTTGCAGCCAGAGAACTGGGGGCCGATGCTGCTCCTCTGAAGCAGAGGGTCAACCTGGCAAGGAAAAGCCTGTGAATGTGGGAACCCCCAAATCCTGGGTGATTTCAGGGGCAAACAAGGTGACTTTGGCTTACGTAGTGCTGCATTATTTTCTCAGTGGAACGGAATTTAGCGGAATTTGGTGTCTCCAGGTCTCTTGTGAACATGAGGTTGGTTATGGTGAAGTTCAGGGTGAAGTGCTCCATTGCTGGTCCTGAGCTCTGTGTGGGGGTTGGTTTCACCACTGGAAGGGAGAACAAAAATGGCACGGATTAAATAAGAATGGGATTTATGTGAGACAAGGGCTGTTACTACGTTTCTTAGAGCAAAAAACCATATGAACATTATCACACCCATCAGACACTTTGCAATGTTACAAATATTGTCAAATGAGGGGGAAACAAAATCAATTTATGTTTTTGAGCAGCTTTAACATGTCTTTAAATATACTCACATGATGGGGCAAGGGGTTCATTGTAATCTGCAAAACAAATGGATGAATATCAGGAAAACATTCCAAGAATGTCTCAGAAAGAGTAAATACACCTGGGGTTTTATTACAAGATTGTGGTTACTGAATTAATGACTTTAAACTTTGTGACTCTGACAGGTTTTTGCCCTCTACTTTCTGTTATCCTCCTTTGAGAGGTGTATTAAATCCTCTTCATTCTCATTTCAAATTACTCTGTGCCAACACTGAAGGTTGGACTTGCTGATCTCAGGGGGCTTTTCCAACCTTAACGAGTCTGTGATTCTAACACACAATCACAGAATGCTTGGGATTGGAAGGGACCTTAAAGATCGTCTTGTTCCAACCACCCTGCCGTGGACAGGGACACTTTTTACCAGACCAGGGTGCTCAGAGCTCCATCCAACATGGCCTTAAGCACTTCCAGGGATGGGACACCCACAGGATTAATGCCTTGAGGTGGTTTTTTACCATCAATGTAGAGGCTCTGGCTGCTAAGGCTGTAGTGCCCCAGCTTGGTGATGCCACTTGTCATGTTGCTCAGCTCACGGTAGATCGTTTCTCTGTTGAATTTGGGATCTGAAGGCTCATCTCTACATCGGCACAAAGCATCTACTCCTGTGTAGTGCCCGTTCTTCTTTGACCTGGGAAATCAGGAAATGGTTTATGGAGTTTTAGCCATTATTGAGAAATCCATCTTAACTTTTAGGACATGATCAAAGATACATGTAAAAAAAAACCACTCAGAGACAAAGCTACCATGAAAAAAGCCCACTTAGATGTGTTGAATGCTGAGAAATGGGAAGGAACATTTTAAGAAGCAGGTAATGGAGACTTTCCCCAGGCATGGCTCTTACCTGAATGCCATTACTTTGCAGCCAATATAAGCAGGGCCAATGCTGCTTCTTTGCAGTAAGGGGTCAACCTAGAAATTAAATATAATGTGTAATTAGGTCAAATGTCATGGCAAAGGTGAGAGACTGAAGATATTAAAAAAACTGGGCCCAAGCAGGACATGGTTTTCCCAGACTTACATAATAGGACATGACTTTTTCTGTTGACCTGAATTTCTTAGAATTTGGCTTTGCCAGATCTGCAGTGAACTGGAGGTTGGTTATGGTGAAATTCAACGTGAAGTTTCTCACTGCTGGTGTCAGAGGTTGTGCACTTTGATCAGCAGCTGCAGCGAGAAAGGAAAGGCAATGCTTGAAAGGCTTGAAAATACAATTTATGATCCTCATCATCTCTAGAGGAAACGCTGTAGGAAAAATTCTCAGATATTCTATTTGGCTTCAAGGATGGGAGAACATGTGGTTCCACAACAGGCTCCTGAATTCCCTGAACTGGTTTATAAATCTAGCAGAATTCTTGGTTGTTTGGTCCAACCTGCTTTTTTGGCTATTGCTGACAAGCAAAATCTCATTGTCATGTCAAGGTACTTACATACCTCGGGCTGCAGTTCATTGTACCTTCTGGGGGGAAGAAAAGGGACTTATTTGAGTTTGCTGCTTCCAGTTTGGAAGGTCTGGCACACAGCAAAATACATACCTGGAACTGGTTTTGTCTGAAAGTCCCTGTGTAAATATTTGCTATGAAACACACATTTGATGACAGACAGGGCATAAATGCACATTCATTTCGGCCTATACTGTGGGCAAGCTGCTGCTTTTCTTAGCAGTGCACAGAATTCTTTCTTTGGTAGGCACCCCATTCTCCAGAATATCACAAACGCCCAACCCCAGAGTCCTCTGCCCAAAAGGAGACCCCCACAGGGCATTTAGTCTGCTCTGAGCCCAGCCCAGCCCTGCAAGGTACTCACTGGGCAGGACTGGCTGCTCGTTGTAGCCTGGGAAAAGAGAGAC
>JAWWEU010000082.1:3503173-3517146 GCA_035583155.1 Acropternis orthonyx
CGATGTTGCAGCTGTGCTGGAAGGGACTGCAGTGGTCGTTCCAGGAGCTGTGCTGGACCTTTGTGCTGTGCTGGACACGACCATGGAGGTGGTTTCAGGAGTAGACAAGTGTGCTGAAGTTGCCGTCCCCTCCTCAGTTATGTTGTACTTCTCTTTTTTGTCGTATATTTTTGTAGTTTTGTAATTTGTCGTGTTCTCAGTAGTTGTAGGAGTTGTGTTTGGTGTGTCAGAAACTGTGGTTCTTTGTAGTGACTTATCTGAAATATAATTTGCATTTTTAGATACTTTTACTAATATATGGCGTTTTATTTTCCAATTGTTTCCAAATGATTTTTCCTGTGATTTGTGTCATTATAAGGAATCTTTTTATGGCCTTATTTTTATTTTTCCAAGATGTTAATTTGGAGATACCTTTTATCCTGGTTTTAAAGGTAATGTCTTCCTATAGTGATATCTGTTTGAATTCATAAATGAAAATTATGCATACTCATGTGCTCATCAAGGACTTTATTATATAATATTATCATAGTATTATAGAATAATTTGTGTTCAATGGGACCTTAAAGTTCATCCAGCCCAATCCTTTGCCATGGGCAGGGGCACCTTCCTCTAACCCAGATTGCTCCAGGCCCCTTCCAACCTGGCCTTGGGCACTTCCAGGGATGGGGCAGCCACAGCCACAGCCAGGGCCTCCCCATCCTCCCAGGGAATGATTTCTTACAAAATCAACCGTATGTCTTGTCTTTCAATATATTTGCAAGACTCCCACCTTTTATCGTTCCAAAGAATTCATGCAAAGCTGTCCCTAATGCAGAGAACTCTGAATGGTGGCATTTAAAACAGTCTCACTTATTTCTAAGGGTTAAATCTTATGGTGAGGGTTAATCCTATTTTTGTCATCCAAAATGAGAACATCAAGTAACAGCCATCCATGAGGATTTTCCTCTCGCCTGGATAATTTCTTCTTTTAGGAAAGTGTTATGTCAATCCCTGTTCAAATTTATTCTCTGATTAAATTCTTACTAAACTGAGAGTTTCCCTTTGGCCAAAACCTCTTGTCAAAAAGGAAATTTAGCCATGTTGGTGCAATTTGTTCCTTTTTGCACTTTTTACACTTCATTTTTTTATATTCATCTAGTGAATTTTTACTATTCTCTTCACTATTGTGCTTACTGCAGTAAAGATCGTTTGCAGAGAATTCCCCACAGTACAAATTCCTTCCTTTCCAAGGAGAAACTGCCCAATTCTTTGTGATGCCCCCGGTTTTCCATAAGCAATAGAAAAGAGGGCCAGAGTTTGAATGTTCAGAGTTTTCCAGAACATCTTTTTGAGAAATCTGAGCTGCTTCAGGATTTGAACATATTTCATTAAGGAAGGTAAGTCACATCCATAATTCCCATATTTCCAAGATGGATCAAGATTACAGTGAAGAAAAATAATCCGAGCTAGGCAACATTTTTCTAGCTGCTCTTTATGTAAGCATTACATATTCATACCCTCTACTTTTTCAAGCTTTATGAATTGGCAATACCTGAAAAATCTGCTATTCATCCGTAGCTACTTCAATGACGACAACACAATAGGTGTGTGTTGCCCAAATAAATTACCCTCTTCCCCCGAGGTATTTGCAAATGATCATCTCCATTGTGTGTTTCTAAGGAGGGGCTCGTTCCATTAACGATCCTTCACAGCAATCACACCCCACACCTCCCCCGGTCTCTCCCCTGTCAGGTTGGTTGTGCCACCTCAGAAGATCCTCTCTGGTGAGACATTCCAGCCTGGTTAGTAATGCTCGTCCTTGCCCACCAGGAAATGAGGAGGGCTGATGTTCTGCCCTGACAGAGAGAAAGGATGTGGAAGGAAGAGGCACTGAGGCTATTACATTATTACACTAATTAGCTAATTAATAACATTACCAACTACACTATTGGTAATGTAAGGAATCCCCCTTAGATCCCAGCACCCTCATAAACAACTTCATAAAATCATAGATTGACCTGGGTTGGAAGGGACCTTAAAGATCATCTTGTTACTCCCCTGTCATGGGCAGGGACACCTTCCACCAGCCCAGGTTGCTCCAAGCCCCATCCAACCTGGCCTTGGACACTCCCAGGGATGGGGCAGCCACAGCTTCTCTGCCCAACCTGCGCCAGGGCCTGCCCACCCTCACAGCCAGGAATTTCTTCCCAATGTCCCATCTAATCCTGCTCTCTGGCAGTGGGAAGCCATTCCCCCCTGTCCTGTCACTCCAGACCCTTGTAAATAGTCTCCATTTAATTGGCCCCTTCAGGCACTGGAAGGGCACAACTGGATCATCCTGAAGCTTCTCTTTTTCCAGGCTGAACAATCCCATCTCTCCCAGCCTTTTCTCACAGCAGAGCTGCTCCATCACTCTAATCATCCTGGTGCCTCCTCTGGATTTGTTCCAACATATCCATGGTCTTCCTGTGCTGGGGACCCCAGAGCTGGATTCAGGACTCCAGGTGGGGTCTCACCAGAGTGGAGCAGAGAGGCAGAATCACATCAAATATCTTTGTTGCCACAAAACACCAGCGGGACAATGGAAGGGAAGGATTTGTGTTTGTTCTCCTTGCAGCACCAGCCATCTGGAGCCAGCTGGCCCTGAGCCACCTCCACTGCCGGTGGCCCTATTGCCAAGCAAACTCCTGGGCTCTGCTCCTCAGCATGTGTTAGCTGTGATCCACTCCAAGCCACAGGTCTATGATATTCCAAAATAATGCCCTGTTCCTTAATCTTTGTTGCCTTTTTAGATCCCAGGCTCAGTCAAAGCCTCTCTTGGACTTACGTGTTTATTCACATTAATGGCCATGATATTACACTGATTTTAGAATTAAAGATACGCATCAACACATTGGAGTGACAGGACAAGGGGGATGGATTCCCACTGCCAGAGGGCAGGGATAAATGGGATATTGGGAAGGAATTCCTCCCTGGGAGGGAGGGCCCTGGCACAGGTTGCCCAGAGAAGCTGTGGCTGCCCCATCCCTGGAAGTGTCCAAGGCCAGGTTGGACAGGGCTTGGAGCAACCTGGGCTGGTGGGAGGTGTCCCTGCCCATGGCAGGGGAGTAGAACAAGATGATCTTCAAGGTCCCTTCCAACCCAAACCATCTTGGGATTCTAAGAATTCACATTTCTTATTAGAAAAAGGATGCAAATCTGTATAAATGTCAGGAATAAGTAGGAGTTTTTTCCTTAAATGTGTGATGTTGGAAACCCTGTACCCTGGTGTATTGCATATATATTTTTTTCTATACAGAATATATATATATGATTTTTTATAGTGTACACACACATATATATATTCTGCAATTTATTTTCTATATAAAAATCCAAAGAATGGCTAAATTCTACCTTTTTTTGCTGTACTCTCTGGGGCTTTTAAGCCATTCCTGGCAAAGTCTACGAGTTTTGTCAGGATTTTTGCTTCCAATACCAAAGGAAAGGACCAAACACTCTCTCAGCAGAGACATCTGGAAATTCTCTGTATCCCATCTCTGTGTATCCCACCCCTCTATATTCCATGTCCGTATGTCCCAAAGCCCTCTAGCCAGCAACCTGGAATCCCACATTTGTTCAAGAGTAATTGGATATATTCATATTTAAATAGTAATTTTGCATATATTGAAGAAATAAGATTGAATCACAAACTTTGAAATTCAGGCCATAATTATTTGTCCTTCTAAGGGAGCATCTGGTGAATTCACAAAATATCCCCCAACATATCCAAGTTCCATCACTCCAACACGCTGTGGATTCCCTGATCCCACCCAGAAATCGGGTTCCAGGACAACAGTTTTCCTGCTCTGGATTATTTTTTCCAGTGCAGTGGCAAAAAGGGAATATTTTCACATCGACCTGCATTTAAAATCTGGCTCTGGCTGAAATCCTTGTGCAGATTTCTCAGATAAAACCAGCAAAAGGATACTGGGAGAGAGTCAGTTAATCCAAAGTAATCCAATTTTTGCATTGTGTTTTGGAGCACATACAATTAAAAAAATGTTTAGCTCCGGTTTCCCCTCTAATTCAGAATTAAAACAGCCTTAATTACTTTTGATTTAAAATTAATATCAATTAAGTTGCAGGTTGTGTAAATAAATAGATATATAGTTTTCACCAATGCACTTGAAACTGCTCTAATAATTTGAATTAATTCTCCTGATATGTGTGCTTGGACAGCCCTGAAAGTCACTGGGGCTTCAAATCCTAAATTTACTTATAAAAGGAGATTTAAACACTTCGAGTAACCAGACCCACAAAACTATATAGAAACCAAGTAATTAAAATGTTAATGAAAAAATAACAACATTGAAACTTCAGATGATTCAAAGCCTCCTAGATTTTAAATTCAGAGCTATTTAGAAAGTTGATATTCATTTTAAAAGAAATGTCATTTCAGTGACTGGAACATTCCAGACCCTCAGACCTTTTTCATGTCATGGCCATTGAAAATGTCATTTCTTGATTTTCAGGTACCACTTTTCAATAGGTAAAAAATGCATAATTGGAAAACACTGTAAAATTTTCAATACATTTTTTACCTGATTATTTTCTAGAAACATTTTCTGCTCAGGCCATATCTTTTGCAATTTTTTATGAATTAAGAACCAAACTGAGGAATGTTCATGGTTTATAAAGCAAATATTAACATCTCATTCATTCTTTTCAGAAAACCAAATGAACTTTGATCGCTAAAAAAAAATCTCCCGGTTGATATTCTGGTTTTTGCTGAATGAAATTAGATCAGCTTGGCTTTTGTGTTATCTCCCCATTTATATTCAATAAATTTGAAATCCAAATGTCCTTTTCTCTGTTATTTTCTCCTTTTAACTCATGAAAACATGAGGGAAAGTGCTAAAAAATGACCAGGCAAAGAACAAAATCAACACATCACTCTTGGAAAAAAAGGGTTTCTCACTTGCACGATGAGGTAAACTCTGAATAGATTTAATCATCAACATTGTTTGAAGATTAGATAAGAATAGTTTATCTAGAATTAGATGCTTAGATTATCTAAGTACCTAGAATTAGACGCAAATAAAATCTGTTATGCTTCGTTATAGTTTTTAGTGACAACTTAAATTTGAAAACTCCGTTAAACTCAAAACACATGGGCAGAGATTTTCCTGAGTAACAAATAAACCACACTTACCCGAAAAGCAGCACAAAACTACGACAACATAAAGAACCTTCATCTTATACCGAGGTAAATTTATTGTCCAATCCATCCTTTTCTCCTACAAGGTTTTAGTTTTACGAGCTGAGCCCCAAATTGAGAGTTGGGGACCTGCTGAGCTCTCGTCACCCTCACGGGACGGCGGAGACGATGAGGCTGATGGTCAAGGGGAAATGTTCTTAAAGCAAAGCCCTTTGCATAACTCCAGCACTTGGTGGAGCTTTGGGTGGGAGGGCCACACCTGCTTGTACCTCACAGCCCCGGGATTTTAAAATTACAACCTGGTACTTTCCCTCTAGGGAAGGTAAATAAGAAACCTGCGGCTTGAAAAGGTCAGTGGGAGTTAATCTGAGCATGAAATGAGCAGGAATGGGGATGAGTCTACACCCTGGAGAGCCACAATCACACATTCATCCCCAGGGTGTTTAAGTTCAGGGTGGACACTTAGAGGGGAAGGCAGTAGTTTGGCTGAGATTGACGTTTACATTTCACTCTTACAACTTTTGTCTGAGGAAGGAGCAAACATTTGCTGATGCTGCCCTGTGGGGCACTGGGGGCACTGATTTGATTGAGAAGAAAAGCTCACTGGTCTCATCCTTCCTTCTCGGGTGGGTTGTACAAATTCTTTGGGATCAAGGGTTTAGCCACTGTCAAAACTGCAAACTTTGCTTAGTCTCAGTCGTCCCCTGGGATTTCCTCCACGGAGAATCATGGAATGTGCTGAGTTGGAAGGGACCCACAAGGGTCATCGAGTCCAACCCTCAGCCCTGCACAGGACCAGCCCCAAGAGTCACCCCGTGAAACTGAGAGGATCATCCAAACCCTCCTGGAGCTCTGGCAGCCTTGGGGCCGTGCCCACTGCCCTGGGGAGCCTGCTCAGTGCCCACCACCCTCTGGGGGAAGAGCCTTTCCCTGAGATCCATCCCAACGCCCTGGCACAGCCCCAGCCTTTCCCTGGGTGCTGTCCCTGGTCCCCACAGAGCAGAGCTCAGTGCCTGCCCCTCCTCTGCCCCTCAGAATTTCTTTGAGGGAATGTGTTTCATGGATAGAGTAGCAAAATTCAGCAAATCCTCATGGTGCTGTTGCTGGATACCGGGGGTTGTTGGTAGCAGTGTAATTTAGGGAGCAACTGTCCCATCCACGAATTCAGATGATAATTAAAAAGCTTTCCAGCTATTTTGGACCATCACCAATATTAAAGTTTGACACTTCACCTCTCTTTAATTCTTCATCTGATTAATCCATGAAGGATATGAAAATCTGGCTCTGGGTCTTGTCCTTGTTCTCTTTCCAGAATCCCATTTCCCTTTCCTCTCACACCTCTTCCAAACTCAAAATTTCTTATTCAAGATAGACCCAGGAGAAAGAAATAAATCCTTGTCTGCATTTTCCATTAGTTTGGAGTTAACAGTTCTCACTAAAACAAGTGCTTTGAGTCAGGAAAGGGTCAACACCTTTGAATCCCCTCATGGAGAGGCTCCTTTACCAGCTCAGTTCATGTTTTAGAGGGTCAGTTTTCAAACCAACTGGCAATGCCCGCAGAAAAGCAGCTGCTTGTCTGTGTCACCTGGAAATTCTCTGTCAACTAATTTTAATTCAATCAACTGGTTTGTGAGTATTAGAGAAATATCTAGTTTGGTTGGATTGAAAAATCAAGTTGCATTTGCTGTCTTGTACAACTTGTAGTTCTACCCTGAATATCCAAGGGTTTTGAGATAGTTTATATTAAAAACACCCATTTCACAGGTAAAGAAGTAGCAAACACTGGCTTATATATTAATAACAAAACTAATGTAAATTCAGTTTCCTTAGTTAAGTAACTAAATCACTTTTAAAAGCCTCCTTTCATATACATAAACATTATTTCTCCTTCAAATGTATTTATATGATACAAAGACCCTCCTCATCGCTTGGTTTGTCCTGGCTGGGTGACACAGAAAGATTAAAAGCTCCTCCCAGAGTGTCTGAAATTCCCTCAAGCCCACAATGTCACGGTGTGAGGGACTGACGTGCGTGTTCCTGCCAGGTTGTGCAAGAAGTTGGGCAGGTTGAAGGCACATCCTTGACCTTTCCTCAAGTGTTAGCAAGGAGAGAAACAACCTGTGATTCACAATTCCTTCTGCTCGGTTCTTTAACACAACCTGTAATTTTGCTTGATCTCTGGGCATAAGAAGAGTTAATAAATGGGAGGGGAGGGAATTCATCCCAGCCTGGGGGAGGAAGAGGGATGTGCTATCAAAAAACAATAAATAAAACTGAAATATAGGAGCTTTGGGAAAAATTCTGAGGATCTTCAAGGTTTAGGGGGAAATAGGCACAAAGCCCCTGTTTTCACTTTGAATTTTAAGTACAAATAGCCAGTGGAAGTTGCTTATTTTCGTCCACTGAGAGCCCAAACCTGGCTGGGGAGCTCCACAGCCACCTGCACCAAAAGGGAGGCTTGGCACTAAAAGCTACTCAAATCCGCAGGTAAAATCTACTCATGGCAATAAATTCTGTGCCAAACACCTCTGAGAGACAACAGTCACTACAAGGGATGATAAGAACTCCCTCTAAAAACAAAAAGGTGTTATTTGGATGATGTCTCACCAGTAACCTTTGCATGATTTCCTTTTAAGCCCAGCTCAGGTGGTTGCACAACAACTCTGATTTCACACCAGTAAATGAAAGTGAAGGGAAAGGCCTGACTGGTTTGGAAAGAATGCAGCACCTTCAGCAAGGCTGGGGATGATTTCCTTTTAAACCTGCCATGTGAACCAGGAATTAACCTTCTTCCCTGAATTTCAGCTCTGAAATGGGAATAATTCTCACGCTTGTGCTGCTGAAAGCTCAGTGGGAACTGCTGAGAACTTTTCTAAGCAGCCTGAGAAGGAATTCATAAGAACTTTCATTCTTTGAGTGTCCTGTTTTAAGGAACACTCACGAAACTATGATTGATTTATCAGGTTTTACCAGTCGGTTTTGTAACTGAATACTTCCTTCTGCTGGCATTAACCAAGAACTGCATTTGGAACACAAACCAGGTTGTGGAAAGAAGAGATTTTTCCCCTATTTCATTTTCATTTGCTTATGGATTAGGGCATTATTTCAGTTTCTTGCTGTTGTCTCAGCAGGTGTCCTCTCAAACAGCTCCTTTGCCACACCCAAACCCCATCTCTGACACAGGGAACTAAAACTGGAACGTGACTCCACACTGATGGACTTCCACGCTAAAAGGGCAAATATAACAGAGAATCTGGACAATGTTCCTGCGAGTGGATGTTCAAACAAAAAGCTTTGGCTGTCAAAGGGCAGAAATCTGCAACAAAGCACTAATTTTGCAGCCCAAACTCATGTCCTGAGTGCCCCCAACATCCCTGGGTCAGAGTGGGGGGGAAACGGTGCCTGCAAAGGGGAATTTAAACAATTCCACGGCACAGAGAGAGTTTCTAAGCTATGAACAGACAGATTTAATGCACCACGAAGGAAAACTTCCCAAAAACCATGCAAAAACTCCCTAGTTTAAGGGATATCAGCTCATTTCAGATGGCACTGGGGGTGGAGAGAAAACTCTTCTGAAAGAAGAACCCCCTAATGGTTTGGGTTGGAAGAGACCTTAAAGACCATCTCACTCCATGGGCAGGGACACCTTCCACTGGAAGGATGATGGTCTGCCCACAAATGAACTGTTTCAAACTACGAAATAAGATAAAAGAAAGAGCTGATCGCTCTTAATAAAAGCATAAAACCCCGTGACCTGCCGTGGTGCTGCCCAGCCAGGCCAGGAGAGCCATCCTGGTGGTGCCCAGGGAGGTTGAGGCTCTCCTGCAGTCAGTCCTCAGGGGGTGAGGACCTCCAGGGTGCCCCATGCCCACCACATCAAGCCCTGTGAGGTCCACCAGAGCATCTGCAGAAGGTGCCCTGGGGGGGGGGGGTGGAGAGCCCAGGCTGTGGCACTTGAGGAGCTGTGAGGGGCAGAAGGACCTTCAGCATCGAGGCCAATGTGGGGGGAAGGCTGTGGAGATGTCCCTCCTTGCCCCTCGTGGGTGGGGGACAGGGACGTGTCCCCCCTCGGAGCCCTGCTGGGCTGGGGGCTGCGGGCTGAGGGCTCTGCGGTTCTGGGGGGCTGGTGGCCCAGTTCATCCAGGGTGCCCTGCACAAAGGGCCAAAATCTGCCCTCCAGGGTTGCCCCTCTGCTCGTGCCAGGCTCAGAGCGCCCCTCTGGCACTGCCACGGGGTCCCAGAGTGGTGACTTCGGCCTCTTGTGGCATCTCCCCTGTCACTGCCGGGCGGTTTGTGCCCTGCCCTGCCCTCCTGGCGCCTGCTGAGGGAACACATGGCTCTCAAAACTCAGCAAAAAAGAAGGATTGCATCTTCTGAAGGGAAGATTTGCATCGCTTTTAATTGATTTGATTACTTCATCGGCTCATTTATTTTAGTTTAATTAGTTAAAAAAGGTTGTGGGGCACTGAGCAGGCCCCCCAGGGCAGTGGGCACGGCCCCAAGGCTGCCAGAGCTCCAGGAGGGTTTGGATGATCCTCTCAGGCTCATGGTGTGACTCTTGGGGCTGGTCCTGAGCAGGGCTGAGGGTTGGGCTCGATGGACCTCGGGGGTCCCTCCCAACTCAGCACATTCTGGGATTCTGTAATTTTTTTTTATGGGATTTAACATTCTGCTTTTTCTTTTGGGATCTTTCCTCTATCCCAGCTCTCCCGATCCATGTGCTCCAAAGAGCCCCAGAGTGCAGCAGAGCCAAGGCTCTTCCAGCCAGGCACTGCCATGCCCCTTACTCAGGAAGGTTTCTCTGCTATAATTCCAATATTTATGGAATTATATAAAGGTTTGTGTTGGGGGAAACCCTAAAGATCCCCCAGTTCCACCTCCCTTCCACCAGACCAGGGAACTGAGAGCCCTGTCCAACCCTGGCTGGATTTCAACTTGCTTTGTTTTAAAACCTCATGTAAAGACTTTATCTTTCTTTTTTTTTTTTTCCCCCACATTTTGAGTTTCCACTTCCTGGTTGTTGTTTTTTGTCTCTTAATTCACCTCCTGTTCTGCCCAGAGAGGGATGAGTTGGGATAGGAACTGCTTTCCCTCCTGATTTCCAGCCCCTCAATGAACCTAAAGGAGTGTAACTATCCCTCTGCCACTGCTTTGGGTGATGTTCACCTAATTCCAGCAATTCAAGATGCCAGATATTGGTAGAACATTTATTTCAGGGCAATTTTGGGATTTTGAGCTTTAATGACTTGATGAAGTTGCTTTTTCTGGGAGTTTCTTCTTATACCACGAGAATTTTTATATTCTTGCATTCTCAGACTCCACTGCACTTTTCCCTCCCAGTTCTTGCCCTGTGATGAAGGATTGGGACAGATTTATGTGGGCAGAAATTTCAGCCACGTTTTCTTTCCTGTGCTGACCTCTTGGATATCAGATATTGGCAGTCTGGGGTTAAAAAAAATCACTGCAGAGGCTGCACTTGGGCTTTCTGTTTACCCAAATAATGAATTTGAGCACAAATCGAGTGTTAAATTAATCTCTCACTGAATTACTCCTCAGACTTGGGCCTTGCAGCTGCCTGAACCAGGTGGATTCATGGAATCATGGAATGGTTTGGGTTGGAAGGGACCTTAAAGCCCATCCAGTGCCATCCCCTGCCATGGGCAGGGACACCTCCCACCAGCCCAGGTTGCTCTAAGTTTATCCAGTCTGGCCTTGGACACTCCCAGGGATGGGGCAGCCACAGCTGCTCTGCCCAACCTGTGCCAGGGCCTGCCCACCCTCCCAGCCAACAATTCCTGTATCTCTAACCTAAAATCCCCCTCTTTCAATCTGAAAGAGATTTAAAGGAGTCAGATATCCTTCCTTTTTGTATCCAGAGGCAAAAATCAGCAAGGACAACTTCAAATTCCATGTCTGGATCGGTCACTGCTTGTTCAACCTCCTTCCCATTCCTGCCCCCTGTTACAGGTGGGAACAACACACTGTAAACCTCTCCTGCCACCACAGGGAACATGCTCAAGTTTTAACTATTTTTGGACTATTTCCTCCCCTCTTCTTCATTCCCAGAATAATCCACAAGGACTAAAAAGTGCATAAATTATTTTCTGCCTTAATTCCATGCCCCTGCCCAGTGTGCACATGTAGGTACAGATATTTTTCAGGAATTTTTCAATACATTCTGCTACTGTTAATCTCAGCTTAAAAATATTTCCACTGATGTATAGATTTGACATAAAAAAACATATCCCCCTTAAAAAAAAAAAATCGTTCCAAAAGTTTACAGTTCCCCTGGAGCATTCCATGAAATAATAAACACAAGGTCCATCCTACCTGTTGCCGTGCATATGTTGAAACAAAACACCACGACTATGAATATATTTGGTGTGAAACATCTCCCAGAGCAAAGTTTCCAAGTCATTTTGTTGCCTTGAGGCTCCTCAGCCAAAGCAGGGATCGTTTCAGGCTCCTCACAGCTCTGCTCCCCCTGCAAGCAAATTCCAAATGTTATGGAAGTCTCTCAGGTAATACAAGCACGTTGCTGTGTTAGCTGAGCTGACACACCTTAAACCCTGCTTAGGTTAAGGAGCTGTTTTTATCTGGGCAAGAAAACCCTGGGCCAAATATGTTGAATTCTGGTTAGAAAGATGTAGCTTTGTTTGGAAATCCATTTAAGACTCTCTTGAGGTGCCACAACGCCTGGTTAAGGCTTTGGATGCAAAGTTTTGGCGTGGAAAAATGGAGTGCTGGTAACAATAATGGGAATGCATTTGGATTTTAAATAATAAATAAATAAATAAGGGGTTTACTGGGCTCAAGTTAGGGAAAAAAACAGGACTCCAAGAGCAGCTTTACCATTATTGACCATGAGAAAATGTGCTGATGACAAACAACTGCCTGACTGTGGAAGGAGTGACAGATGATCCTTCCGGGGGTCCCTTCCCCCCAACTCTCTCCCAGGGCACGTGGAGAGGATTTGGGTTTGCAGGAGTAATTCCTCACACCCCTTTGGCTCAAATAAAGGAAATGGCTCATTAAAAAACTCACTCCTGTGTGGTTTTGTGGTTAAAATCCACCTCAGACCTTGGGCAGAATTGTGCTGACCCAAGGCTCTAGAGGAGATTGAGACACACATTCCCTCCTCTTCTGCTCCTGGTGTGTCCACAGAGGGATGAACTGGGATGTTCCCCAGCTTTGCCTCCTGATTTCCGACACAATGAACTCAATAGACAGTACCAATCCCTGTGTCACTTCAGGGGATGTTCAGTCACCCAGAGAGTTGAATGTCCCAGCAGGGCACTGGAGATGTTCAGGCACATCCTTTGGGGACAAGAGTGAGATCCTGATCTCATTTCCCACCAGAGTGGCAGTGCTGACCACACACCTCAAACCTGATCACATCCCTGCAGTCCTAATTAGGCAGCAGCTCTACAAAGGCAGCTTTCTTAGAGAGATGAAACTCAATTATAGCCTGGAAAATGCTCAGGGTTTGTTTCCTGAGTGAAAAGGACATCTCGTTGTCATAGAACGGTTTGGGTTGGGAGGGACCTCAAAGCCCATCTCATTCCACCCCCTGCCATGGGCAGGGACACCTCCCACCAGCCCAGGTTGCTCCAACTCCCATCCAACCTGGCCTTGGACACTTCCAGGGATGGGGCAGCCACAGCTTCTCTGCCCAACCTGTGCCAGGGCCTGCCCACCCTCACAGGGAACAACTCCTTCCCAATATCCCATCTAAATCTACCCTCTTTCATCCTAAAGCCATTCCCCCTCTCCTGTCAGGTTGATATTATATTTACTGCTTGACATGAGGAAGGAGTTGCTGTCTGGAGACTGTTCAGTAACAATCCACAGTGTTTTCCCTGTGTTTGTGCCTGTCCTGTGCAAGTCCTGCTCAGTCAAACCAAACAGAGTCTCTCCTTGCACATCATGTGGGCCACTAGAGGCCATCCTAAACCTCCTGAAATAAAGCAGCAAAGCATGTGGGAATAAAGGACAACAGCGAGAATCATAAAAGATTAATTAAAGTTCAGGTAACTTTTAAAACAGACCAAGCAGTTTGTTTCAGGATTGGGTGCTCTTTGCCTGCACCCTCATGAGTTTGGTGTGGTTTTTCCTCCTGCTGGAGCCAGGAAGCTGCTCTGCACCAAACTTTGGCTCCATAAATTCAACAGCCTTTCAGTTACACCTGGTATTGTTGCAGTTTCGCGGGTGAGCATTGAAACCTTTCCCATCCGGCCATTCCGTTCCTTCTTTCTGTTTAACTACAGATTAAATTCCGCATTGAATCTATTCCTGCTTGGAGAGGCTGCCAAAGGGCGAAGACTGAAGTCACACAGAGCACTTTGGGGCGTGAAGGAGGCCAAGGGAAAGCCAACAAGGCACAGTCCTAGCAGGTCTTCCCTCCCAGCAACATGGGAAACACAAAAGCCTTTGTGGGAGTGGAGGGAGAGGTCGGCCATGGTCACCACGCAGCAGGAAAACACAAAATATTCGGGCTTTGTTGGAGCAGTTCAGAAGGAAAGGGGCAATCATTCACCAGAAAGGAAAAGCAAAAGGAACCCAAGTTCAGTCAGATGAGCTGGGCTTTGTAAGTAGGACTTGGGGTGGCATTTTATACTCAGGCTTAGCTAGAACTGGGGACCACTGTATAAGAAAGATAGAAAGATATTAGACAGTGTCCAAAGGAGGGACATGGGGATGGGGAAGGGTCTGAGGAGCGGCTGAGGGCACTTGGCTTGTTCAGCTGGAGCAGAGGGCACTGGGGGGAGACTCCTCGGGGGCTGCAGCTCCTCCCGAG
>JAWWEU010000082.1:3535299-3569388 GCA_035583155.1 Acropternis orthonyx
TGGCACTGCCCTTGGGGGGCTCACGGGCACTGCCCTTGGGGGCTCACTGGCACTGCCCTTGGGGGCTCGCTGGCACTGCCCTTGGGGGGCTCGCTGGCACTGCCCTTGGGGGGCTCACTGGCACTGCCCTTGGGGGCTCGCTGGCTCCGTGTCCCGGGCAGGGAAAGAAGAGCCCCCTGGCACAGCTCGGTGTAGCTTGAGGGTGGGTGTTTGCTGTGGGAGGGGCACCCTGAGCTCAGGTGGGGGCTCAAAGCAAAGTGTGTGAATGCAAACAGGGCCGTGCCTGGGCATGAGGAACCGGGGGGGATGCAAAGCAGGGAGAAAAAAACACATCCTGGGCTGGATCACCACAGTGGGGGCAGCAGGGGAGGGGGGGATTTTGCCCCTCTGCCGCTCTCAGGTGAGGACACCCCCCCCTTGCAGAGCTGCCTCCAGCCCAGGGGAACAACAGCACAAGGACGTGGAGCTGCTGGAGTGAGTCCAGAGGAGGCCACAGAGATGCTCCAACGGCTGGAACCCCTTTGCCATGGAGAAAGAGACTGGGAGAGCTGGGAGTGTTCACCTGGAGGAGAGAAGGTTCCCGGGAGACCTCAGAGCCCCTTCCAGGGCCTAAAGGGGCTCCAGGAGAGCTGGAGAGGGACAAGGAACAAGACATGGAGGGACAGGACAAGGGGGAATGGCTTCCCACTGCCAGAGGGAAGGGATAGATGGGATATTGGAAAGGAATCCTTCCCTGTGAGGGTGGGCAGGCCCTGGCACAGCTTGCCCAGAGAAGCTGTGGCTGCCCCATCCCTGGGAGTGTCCAAGGCCAGGTTGGACAGGGTTTGGAGGAACCTGGGCTGGTGGAAGGTGCCCCTGGCCCATGGCATGGGGTGGAAGGAGATGAGACTTTAAGGTCCCTTCCAACCCAAACCTCACCCCTGTGAGGTCACATCTGCACTCCGTGGGAAGGCAGGGCCCCAGGGACAGCCCTGCCCCTGTGGAAACAAGAGTTAATGGTCCCTTTCAGCAGAGTGATGAGCTGTGTGTGTAAACAACTGTTATTTCTGGGCCCTCCAAATCCATCCCTGGCTCTTGCTGGCAGCACATCCAAAGTGCAGCTCAGAAAGCAGCAGTTCCACCTGGATACCCAGAACACGGAGCCATCAGCTTCCCTGGCCCCAGGCTCGTGGGGACCATTACCCCTGGATTTGTTCCCTGCATATTAATCATCCCGTCCCTCTTGGGCACTCTGCCTAAAATAATAGCAATAAAACCCGCAGCATAATCTCAAGACTAGCAGAGCTAAGGGGATTCCTGCTAGTTGTGAGATTTAAGGGCCAGATCCTGTAAGATGCCGCATTGTCTGGATGTGATCCAGGAGATAAATAAGCTGCTGTTTCATCTCCAGCCAGTGAATCGCCCCCATTAAAATCAATAGGACTAATCTCATTAATTGGGTAGATATAGTGTACCTACTCCTGCATGCTCCTCGCTGTCCTTCGGTGATAAAAAGCTCGAGTGAACCATTTTTAAATAATAAATTTACACCAAAAGTCTAAGCAAACTGGGCTGAAGTCATCTCCTTTCCACAAATCCCAGTTATTGGCAGGAGGCTGGAGGCAGCCTGTGAATTCCCTCAGAAAAGGAGAGCAAGGGGAGCTCTCCTGCGGAGCGTAATCCTCAAAGAAGATGGTGAGTTTAGTTGCCTCCAGGAGTTTTCTTCCCGTTTAGAGGCTCCACTGGGATTGCAGGGAAGTGTCTCTCTGAAAGGTCACCTGCAGTGCCTCAGAGCTGTGGGGTGACAGAACAAAGCCAGGCAAGAAGGGAGGCAGAAAGAGGAGGAGAAAGAGAACTCCCTGACAGCTCTAGCCTTAAAAGCATTCCCTGCTGCTGAGGGTGGAGATAGAAAGCATCCCCTTGTTTCTCCCTCCTCTCTCCTCTTCCTACCTGCAGTGCTGCCTCCAGCTCTGAGGTCCAACATCAGCAGGACGTGGAGCCGCTGGAGAGAGTCCAGAGGAGGCCACGGAGCCCCTTTGCCATGGAGCCAGGCTGGGAGAGCTGGGGGTGATCACCTGGAGGAGAGAAGGCTCCAGGGAGAACTCAGAGCCCCTTGCAGTGCCTTAAGGGGCTCCAGGAGAGCTGGAGAGGGACTGGGGACAAGGGACGGAGAGACAGGACACGGGGAATGGCTTCCCACTGCCAGAGGGTGGGATGAGATGGGATATTCACAGTGATGCACAACATTCTTCCTGTTGGGCAGCTTTGGGTGAGCAAGATAAAGCTTCTGTGCCTCAGTTTCCTCTGCAGTGGCATCAAAGCCTTCCCTGCCCAGTCCAGGAGCTCTGAAATCCTTGTGGGGCAGAAGAACCTGGTCCTCCCTTGTGAGCCCTGTTTGGAGGGCAGGTGATGTTGGCACACCCAGCCCCTCAGCACAAAGTCTCTCAGTCCGCACCACCCGCTGCTGGTGCCCTGATATCCAAAGGATTTCCAGCCCCTGGAGCAATCAAGGTCTGGCTCTGCACTTCCCACGGGAGGCAGAGGGGAGCTGGGGCAGCAGGTGCAGACACTGCAGGGGCTGTGATGAATGTTTTAGGTTGCTGCATCTCCCCACGCTCTCCAGAGCTTTCAGAAAATATTGTTTCTTTCAGGGACAGAACAGCCCACGACGCTTTTTCTCTCTCCTCCTTTATCCCCTAATGAAAACCATCTCCTGCTAAATTAAATTCACCCTCCCAGTACACGCAGCCCTAGGGGCAATTAAAGAAACATAATGAATGTGCTTCTCTTTTTTTTTTTTTTTTTTTTTGTTTTTTTTTTTAAGGCAATTAGCTCGAAGCAGATACAAAAGTGAACCTTGTAGCTTTTAAAAATTACATGACTCATGGCTTTTGATGGGCAGCACAATATTGGTTGCGAAGTCTCTTATAGCACTTTCACATGCAAGTTGCCCATGTGAAGAGGGGGATGAAGCAGAAGATGAGAAGGTGGCCTCTGGGGGACCATCACTCAGCCCTGCTGATGAAGATGTATAGTTGTCATGTCTGCTGATCATCTGAATTTACTTGCTGGCTGCCTCACACGAAGCTGAGCCTGGGGCTTGTGGGGTGGTGTTGAGAGCAGGGGCTGGAGGGGAAAGGTTTGGGAGGGAGGGAATCACAGCTGTGGAGAGTGTCAGCTGAGGGCCAGGGATCAAGGAACGTTTGGAGAGAACTCCCAGAAAAGCCAGCAAGAGCTTGGGATGGACTGGTGGGCATAAATGATAAACAGAATGACAGAATATGCTGAGTTGGAAGGGACCCAAAAGGGTCATCGAGTCCAACCCTCAGCCCTGCACAGGACCAGCCCCAGGAGTCACACCATGAGCCTGAGAAGATCATCCAAACCCTCCTGAAGCTCTGGCAGCCTTAGGGCCGTGCCCACTGCCCTGGGGAGCCTGCTCAGTGCCCACCACCCTCTGGGGGAACAGCCTTTCCCTGAGATTCAACCTAACCCTGCCCTGACACAACTCCAGCCTTTCCCTGGGTGCTGTCCCTGGTCCCCACAGAGCAGAGATCAGTGCCTGCCCCTCCTCTGCCCCTCCCAAGGATGTTGGTCACACACACAACTGACCCACTCTGCTGAGAGGGACCATTAATCCCATTTCTGTAGGATCAGTCCCTGGGTCTGGCCCTCCCAGGGTGTGCAGGTGTGGTTTTATGGATCACAGAATGGATTGGATTGGAAGGGATCTTAAAGCCCATCTCATCCCACCCCTGCCATGGGCAGGGACACCTTCCACTAGCCCAGGTTGCTCCAAGCCTTGTCCAACCTGGTCTTGGACACTTTCAGGGCTGGGGCACTGGGAAGGTGCCTCTGTGACATCGTGGATCTGCAGGAGGAGAGCTCAGCTGTGACACTCAAAGCAGGACTTGTCTGAAATACAACAGTGGGTTTGGCTGCTTTGCCTCTGGGGTTCTGTGAGAGGCTGGACTGTTGATAGTCAATGATTCAAAGCAATTGTGGAGGCACCAAGATTCATTTACTGGCTTTGAGGCCAATAAGAGGCAAACCCTGCAAGGCAGGATCGTGCCCTTTGTCATGATATTGTCCCTTTTCCAACTCTGCTGAGACATAAAACTTCCCCCCTCCCCTCAGGGAAGGTCTGATGGGGCATAACTGGCCTAACAGGCAGCTGTCAGTGTTAGAAGGGGTCATAAACCATTCAAGACCCCCAGAGTGCCCCCAGACCCATTACTGAAAGGTCCTCCCACCCAAGGGAAGCACCCGAGTTCCCACCTGGCCTGAACATACATCGACCCTCAGAGTTTGTGTTTCATGGGCTTCTTCCCCCACCCCTGACGGATCAAGACCATCACTTTGACTAACAGTACAATAATCAAGTCTTCTCCTAGATCCATGGGTGGTGATTATCTTCCTACTCTTGTCCTTTCTCTTCCTTCCTTTCTTTTTCCCTTATATTTTTCCCGAAGTGCTTTCCCATTGCAATATTAATAGATAATAATAACCAACAGAGCTCCATCCCTGCTTTCCATTGCAACCAAACTGTGCTAAAATAAGCCCTACATAGACACATATACAGACATTGGTCATTCAGTGCTTTTCACTCCAATCCACCCCCAAGGACCAGGGTTACTCTCACCTTCAGGAGTGGGTCACAACAGGTTCCCTGTGCTCACCATCACTCTCACTGGGGGCATCTTTCCCACCCACCCATGGAGATGCAGCAGAGACTAATCCCAGCTCCACCAAAGCTGCTCCCGGGCTGGAGCCAGCCCAGGGGAGGCTGCCAGCTCAGTGAGAGGGAACACACGGAAAGCATCTGCAGGGAGAGCTCCTGTTTTCAGCACAGGGCAGAGTCAGGGAGCTGTATTTTCATTTTGTTTCTGCTAATTATCCATGGAGATGAAACAAGCTGTTAAAGTTGGAAAGCAAAATAATTCCATTCCATACGCTGGAACCTCGCAGGGTTTGACCCTCTGAGGAGCAGAGAGCTGCTTTGGTCATTTAGAGGGGGTTTTCCTTCCTGCTGCTGCCTCTTCCCATGGAAAAGCCAAAGGAACTGCTGTGCCCACCCTTGGGAGAACCAGCATTTGCAAGAAATCCTTTTCCCAGGCTCTGGGTTGCTTTTTACTCAGCTAAAGCCTGGCTTAAGGCCTGGCTTAAGGTCCCTTCCAACAGCCATGCTGGAAAAGCCTCTCCTTGTGTTGCACCAGCAGCTCCTGCAGGAGCACAAAGCCCTGGGAAGACGTGTCGTGCTGCCAGTGCCAGCTCAGCATCCCAGGGTGGGAGATTTTTCCAGGAGCAGCTTCCCAACACCACAGGTGGCTGCCCAAGGATGGCAGGAAGGGAGGTGGATGTGAATTACTCAGTGTCAACTGCTCTTTTTCCTGTGTCCAACAAATCAATAAGCTGCGGCTGAAAATAAAATCAGCACTATCCTCTTTTCGTGTTCCTACTCAGCAAGGAGCTGGAACTGCCAAAGGAAAGGGAAGTGGATTGGTTCAGCCTCATCTGTGGAATGGCTGGAATTTGTGCCAGGGGGTTTGGGATGGATCTCAGGGAAAGGCTCTTCCCCCAGAGGGTGGTGGGCACTGAGCAGGCTCCCCAGGGCAGTGGGCACGGCCCCGAGGCTGCCAGAGCTGCAGGAGGGTTTGGACAACACTCTGGGGGACAGGGTGGGATTGTTGGGGTGTCTGTGCAGGGCCAGGGGTTGGATTAGATGATGGTGAGGCCCCACCTGCAGTGCTGCATCCAGCTCTGGGGTCCCCAGCACGGCAAGGACATTGACCTGTTGTAGCAAGCCCAAAGGAGGCCACCAAGGTGATCAGAGCACCCCTCCTATGAGGAAAGGCTGAGACAATTGGGATTGTTCAGCCTGGAGAAGAGAAGGCTTTGGGGTGACCCCACTGTGACCTTCTAGTCCCTGCAGGAGCTACAGGAAATATGGAGAGAGACTATTGACAAGGGCCGGGATGACAGGATGAGAGGAAATGGTTTCAAACTGACAGAGAGTAGGTTTAGTTTAGATATTGAGAAGAAATTCTTCCCTGGGAGGGTGGGCAGGCCCTGGCACAGGTTTCCCAGAGCAGCTGTGGCTGCCCCATCCCTGAAAGTGTCCAAGGGCAGGTTGGACAGGGCTTGGAGCAACCTGGTCTATGGAAAGTGTCCCTGGCCATGGCAGGGGGTGGGACTGGACAGGCTTTGAGGGCCCTTCCAACCCAAACCATTCTGTGCTTCCATGAAGAGCAACAGATGGTCACACTGAGGTTTAGGGCAAACCCCAAGGAGGGGAGCACAGATAGTGTTTAGCATTTCTCCTCCTTGGAAGAGGCTCAGCCTCCCCCCAGCTGGCTCTGGGAGCACCAAAGGGAAAAGCAAGGAGCCGGCTGCACTCCCAGCTGTGTCTCTGCAGAGAGTGGCTGGGGACAGGGGTGCTGCTGGCTGGACAGCAGTGTCTGTGTGTGTCTGTTTGTGTGTGGGCACAGCTGAGCAGGGAGCAGCTGCTTCCCTGAGCCTTCCCGGCAGGAATGCTGAGCTTTTCCCGGAGCCACGAGCGAGCACAGCTGGGCTTGGGACACGTTTGTGGTGATGGAAACGGGCAAACGAAGCCGTGCATGGAACAAATGAGAGTAACAGCTAAATCAGAGGCACAAACACCTGCCGGCTGAGGAGGTGGGATCTGTCCCACTGGATGAGCTGTTTATCCTTGGAGCATCCAGGCATCCATGAGGCTGCAGAGCAGGGAGCAGGTGGCTGGAGGGCAGGGTGGGGTGTCAGGAGGAGCCAGCAAGGTGGCGAGCAGGAGGAACAGGCTCCCTCTGGGCAGGGAGATGCACGTTTTTGCCCTCCCTCACTTGGGAAACCAGGCGGGAAATTGCATCCCCAGTTCCACCGGGATGAGTGGGAGAACATCCCGGCCCCGTGCGCTTCCCGAGCCGGCACTCCCGGCTGCGGCAGTGTCTCATAGCCAGAGGCTGACCTTTCCAGCAGCAATTAGCTGGGAGAGCAGCCGTGCAGCTGATGAGCACAGGAAGGGCTTTATCTCACCCCCAGGCGCGGACAAGGACTATAAAATCCTCGGCAAAGGCAGCGGCTCCCTATTGATCTCGGGAAGGCCGAGTGCTCCTTCGCATGAAAATCACCTGGAAATGGGATTTCTCCGAGTCATTTCTTTGCTGCTCTCTGGGCCCCTGCTGTGTGGGAGACTGACACCTCCCCCTGCCCAAGGGACACCTGCAGGAGGTGGCGTTTGGGGCACCTGAGGTTGTTGACAGCGAGAAATTGTCATTCCTTTGAGGGGGGTGTGATCAGGGATGGGGATGTGACTGGGGATCACAGGTAAGGAAATGGATATATCCTGATTTCCACAGATTCCAGTGGAAATGCTGGGAAACAGGCCATCAGAGAGACCTTGAGACATGTCCTGGAAGCTCCTAGAACAAAAGGAAGAACTCTATTTTTCTTGATATAGTCTGCAGGGATGAGGCACTGGGAAATGCTCTTGGTGTCTGCCCAGTTTGACTGGGTTTTTTTTTTCAAATAAACCGGTGTCAGACTATTCCAGAAGGGTCATTGTGGAGGGAAAAGAGGCCTCAGTCTCACAGGAGAGAGTCCAAGCTGGGAACAGGGCTGGGGAGGCCACGGCAGGGTGTGACAGCAGTGTCTGATTCTCTGGCTGCTGCAGCCGGACCTGCTGGAGAAGCTGCAGAAGATTTAGAGCCCTGTCCCAGCTGTGCCCCCCATGCCCAGGACACTGGAATTGGCTGTTTTCCTGATTCCACCTCCTTGCAGCCTGGTTAGTGCTGCTAAAACCACTCTACGTGGGATTAGGGGTGGATAATTAGCCCTGAGCTTTCCTGTACCTGCAGGAGGCTGGAATGAAATTCTGAGTCACACCAAAACAACATTTAGAAAATGTACCAGGCCCAGGCAGAATAATCAGTCGCTGGTAATGACTATTTATCTTGTCCCATCACTGATGGCTCCCATTGTAACGTCCTCGGCGCCTGGTTTGCAGGGAAAGGGCATCCTGGAAATCTCAGAGGCACCGTTGCTCCGCTGGGAGATACTGTCCTTCTCACTTCACAGGTTGGAGAGATGCCTTGAGCTGTAGCCTGGCAGCAGCAGAAATATGGCAGAGGCACAACGGCACAGCAAAGCACCCCTGCTGTGTCACAGGGAATTGATGTTTCCCTCCTCGCTCAGCCCTGCCACGTAACAATCCCCACTGCAACCATCCTAAAAACGAGGCTTTCATTTGGGGATTCTCTCCAGGCTGATTGTCCCCACACTGGCACATCCCGAGGAAATGACTTCTGCACCAGGGCATGCTGTAATAACATGTAATATTTCTTCCCTTGGGAAACCCTGCCAAGGGCACCGGAGGTGTCTGGGGAACAAGGATGGATGAAGCCCTGCAGTCCACCTGTGAAACAGAGCGGGTTTCTTCCTGTTTTGTAGGCAAGGTAAGAGCACAAGAATGCTCCTGGGAGCTCAGGAGGGTCACCAGGCAGGGAATAAACCCCAGGAGGCCGAGCTCCCGATCTCCAGGTTTAACCAGTAGATACAGCAGGTTCACCACCCCACTCAGCTGCCATGGGGGGTTGTCCCCGTGCTCTCCTTGGGAGATGCTGAGCCACTGAGACAGAGCCACTGCCATGTGGCAGCCTCAGCATCAAAGGAGAAAGGAGAGAGGATTACAGGAGCGTGGCTTGATTCCCATTTGCCTGTCAGCTCGGAGCACGCCCATGTTCAGATAGCGCAGCACAAGTAACTGATAACGGCTCGTTTATTAATCCCTGGTAACTCAATCTGCCCTCTCAGCCCTGAGTGCAGAGCGGAGACGATGCCCTCGGGAGACGGAGATCAATTTAAATTTTCAGAGGCTTAGTGCCTGACTCACTCCAGAATGCCAGCACTGCTGAAGAGTAACCAGGGAGTGCTTTTTCTGTCACATAACCGAGCCCAGCTCCCCTTCCAGCAGCCCTGGAGTCATTCCCAGCCATGCAGGAGGGCACATACATGTCTGGAGATGCTGCCATGAGAAACTCCCACCCCCCTGTAACACCACGGCTGGGGTCTTCTGGGTGCTGGGGCTTCCATGCAGCCTCATCTGGAGGAGAGCAGGGACTTCAGTGCCCCATGTCCTGCTTCTTGCTCATCCCTGTTGGTGGGTGGTGCTCAGGAAAGCTCCCTTGGAAGGGGCAGTTCCAACAAAGGGCTCAGAGCTGAACTAAACTGGGGAAATGTGTGAGGGCACTGAGGGCACTTGGTGTGTTCAGCTGGAGAAGAGGAGACTGAGGGGAGACCTCACTGCAGGTCCAACTTCCTTGGGAGGGGCAGGCGCTGATCTCTGCTCTGTGGGGACCAGGGACAGCACCCAGGGAAAGGCCTGGAGTTGTGTCAGGGCAGGGTTAGATGGGATCTCAGGGAAAGGCTCTTCCCCCAGAGGGTGATGGGCACTGAGCAGGCTCCCCAGTGCAGTGGGCACGGCCCCAAGGCTGCCAGAGCTCCAGGAGGGTTTGGATGATCCTCTGGGGCACAGGGTGTGACTCTTGGGGCTGGTCCTGTGCAGGGCTGAGGGTTGGACTCGATGGTCCCTGTGGGTCCCTCCCAACTCAGCACAGGATCCTTCTGTGATCCTGTGAAAAGACGGAGAAGCCAAGTGACCACATTAGAGCAGGACGTGGCTCAGGTCACGCAGCCAGCCTGGCAGGGCTGGAATCAAACCGAGTTAATAAACTCCCTGTTTAATGGCCCAGATGCAAAACCTGATGGCAGAGTCCGTGCAGGGACCTCAGCTGACTCCCAGCACCCCCCAGCTGGCTCAGCTCCAGCACTGGGACCAGCCCTCCCAGTTCCACCCCTCAGGGATCCGATCCTCATGGGGAATGAAGAGCCCTGAAAGCGAAGGTGACAGCAGCCCAGCTCAGCTGACCCAGGAGGCTCTGCTTCATTAGCCCCCAAACATTGCTGAGAGTGAACACTTTCATTCTGGCATTGCAGGTTCTGCTTCTCCATAAAAGCAAAAAGCAATTTATGAGGGAACAGTCAATAATGTGCTGCTCTATCGCAGCTGGCTGGGAGTGGTGGGCGACTGCACCCTGTGGAATGGGGAGGAGTAACTATTTCAGGCCATCTGAAATAGGTCCCTCCTGCCATGGACAGGCTGGGAGAGAGATCCTGACATCCTGACACGATGCAAACATCCCACCCCACAGCCACAAAGGTGGAAACCAGCCATAAAGTGCATGTGATCACTCTTCTCTCCCAGCCTGCTGCAGCTTTTGTCTTGGGGAGGGCTCAGACTGTCTCCTCCTCTGCGTTTCAGCAGTTCCAGCCCACCAAGAACCTGCTCTCACCTGGAGATAAAGAGCAGGAGGAGCTGCTGAGACTGGGGGTACAACAGGAGGGAGTTCTGGGGTGCCCCAAAACACCCTGTTGATACCCAAGTGCTGATACAGGCAAGAAAAAGGAGGAGAGTGCCGGTCGGATGAAATGTTTTCACTTTTATTCAGACTCTGAACAGCTACAAACCCGCAGCCCCTCTGCCCCCGCTGCCCCACACACAGCCCTCCCCAGCCCAGGGCAGTGGCCCTCCAAGACTTTCCCCCAGGGAAGGTGACACACTCGCCCTCATGTCTGAGCCTGCCTGCCTCTGAGGCACCTCCAAAAGTCCCTCTTCCCCAAGTCTTTAGGGAGCCTCTGTTTCTCAGAGCTGCTTTGCAAGATCAGTGGAGAGTGAAATCCACAGCCTTGAGCTGCCGAGGGTGGGCAAGGTGCCTCCTGAGGATCCTCTGGAACAAGTTCTTCCTGCCTATCGCAGTGGGGAGTTCCAGGCTGGAGCTGCTCCTCTGATAACTCACCCCCAGGAATCTCTTCTTCCTCTTCTCTGCCTCTTTGCTTTCCAGAACGTCTGTGATTTGGATGTTTCTGAGGGAGCTGGCACATCTCCTGGGCAGGATCCCGTAGGCTGGGCTGCCTCCACCATCCTTGTGGCTGGTGGCACAAGGGCCTGGCTGCTTGTGGTCCCTCATGCGTCCATCCACGTGGGAGTGTCCCTCAGGAACAGCCATCCCGGGGGGTCTGCAGCATCCTGGCTCCTCCTGCCAGCTGGGACGTGTCTCAGCAGCAGGACCTCGAGGGTGACCTGAGCCCGAGTGAAAAAACGCCTCCTCACTGGTGACCTGCGGGCTCTGCCCCAGGGTGATAAAGCCGTAGGGGGTGGTGACCTTGGGGAGATGGGGCAGGGACAGAGCTGCCCAAGCAGTGGGGTCTGGGATAGGGCAGGGCGTGTTAGAGCCGGGCACGCCGTGCCCATCCCGCAGCGCTGGCACCGAGCTGCCCCTCCAAGCCGCCCCCTCCAGCCGCCCCATGCCCTTCCCTGAGCCCCTGTGCTTCCCGTGGACATCCAGGGAGGGGATGGTGAACCGCGGGATGCGGTCGGGGGTCACCACGCGGCAGAAGATGCCGCCGGAGCCCTTGCCCTGGTGCGCTCGGGGCCGGAGCGTCCCCTCGCAGAGGGACATGGTGGCACCGCGGGGCTCGCTGGGCAGCGCTGGCTATTTATGCCCTGCAGCCCGCCCCGCTGGCTGTGCGGGCAGTGACGCGGTGGCAGCGCTGCCAGGGCCCTGCGGCGGCTCCCTCCGGAGCGACAGCCCTTTTGTCACCCGCCTGCGAGACAGATGGAGGGGGACAGGTGAGGACACGCTTGTCCCCGACCTCGTCTCCTGGCCCTCCCGCTCACACGCAGGGCCAGCCGAGTGTCACCCACGAGGCAGGAGAGAGGGAGCAGCGAGGGGGAGAGCTGGGGGATGCTGCGAGCCAGGGAGGGAGGGAGGGAGCGGGCACAGCGAGCGGTGCCCGGCGCAGGATGAGTCACCGCCCGTGGGCATCAGGTGGAGCCGAGCGGAAGGGGCAGCTCGGAGAGGGAGACAAACACTCCAGCTCTGTCTAGCAAAGCTCCCGGCAGGAAAGTCTCCCACGCAATTACCCAGAGAAAGCAGCAGTTCCAACCGCTGGGCCCCCCCACCCCTCACCGAGTCCCTCCTCCCTTCACCGAGTCCCTCCTCCCACCTCTGCTGGTGCCAGGCCTGTGCGGGCTCCCATCCCGCTGGAGGTGGGAATGCGGTGATGGGGAACAGTCCCAGGCAGCCCCCAGGCCAGGGTGGAGAGGTGTTGGGCACCCTCCGGGTGGGAGGACAAAGCTGCTCTCCCAAAGGAGCCTCAGCTTTGCCTTTTCTCCCCCTGCGGCAGCTGCTGGAAGAGGGACTTGCCCTTGGCTGAGGAAGCTCCGCTGGCAGGGGGATAACGAGTGCTTTGGGCTGGATCCTGCTCTGAAAATGATGCAGAGGAAAAACAGCCCCATCTCTGGGTGGGCACGGCCCCGGAGGGGTGCAGAGAGGCTTCCCCTCACCTGAATCCAGTTTCTCCCATCACTGGGGGGCTCAGCAGGGCAGGTTTTCTGACATCTCAGCACCTTCAGCATCAGCACAGAGTGAGAGGACAATACCCCAAATCAGAGCCTTGCCAAGCTACGACCCCCAGGAGCAGACAGGCACTGAAACGGAGAGAAAATTAACCCCTAACTGAGAGCCCTTAAGGCAGGATCAGGACCAGAATCAGGACCGGGATCAGGACCAGGATCAGGACCACTGCTGATACCAGGAGACCCCCACAGGCGGGCATTGGGCTGCCCCACCAATTAGCAGCTCATCAGCATAAGGAGGAGCAGATGGGCCAGGGGTTATAAATAGCCTGAGGGCCTCAGTCTGGGCTAAGCTGGGTTTTTTGTCTAGTCTGGGCTTCATGGAGCAGCAGCAGCTAAAGCTGGGCTCAAGCCCAGAGCAGGTAAAGTGCTTGAGGTGCTGTTTCTCCTGGGGGCCCTCTCAGAGCTGGTGTGAAGGATCTGACCTTTCCCTCTCTGTCTAGGTGAGGCCGCTCACCAGCAGTGATCCCTCTTCCTTCTCCAGCAGGTTCCTGTGCCAGATCCTTCAGCTGAGCTTTGTCCAGTACCTGGTAAGTGACGTTCCTGCTGCTGGAGGAGCCTGAACTAGGGCTTGGGGTGGTACAACAATTGAGACTTGGAAGTTTCTTGGGTTTTTCTGCCAGACATTCTCTTCTTTCAGTCTTTTCAAATCATTAGATGTTAGGAAGTGATTGTTCCCTATGAGAGTGGGCAGGCCCTGGCACAGGTTGCCCAGAGAAGCTGTGGCTGCCCCATCCCTGGGAGTGTCCAAGGCCAGGTTGGATGGAGCTTGGAGCAACCTGGGCTAGTTGAAGGTGTCCCTGCCCATGGCAGGGGGTGGAATGAAATGGACTTTAAGGTGCCTTCCAACCCAAACTATTCCATGATTTTCCCTCTGCCCTGTACTTAGTGTGTGTCCTTGTCCTCTGCTTTCCTCCCTATCTCAGATTGTCCCTCTGCCTGGTTTGGCCTTGCCTTGCTCCCCTTTTAATGGTGGTTGCAGCATTCCTGTTTCTCTCCCTGTCTAGTCTAGAAGAGAGGGGAGGGTTTTGGGAACAAGGTACAATCCAAGAGGTCCGGTTTCACCTGGCTGAAGTTGGTCCCAATCTCAGCTCCACACTGGGAGCAGGTTTTGAGCAGGGTTTGAGGCTTCCACTGAGCACTTGGAATATCTGGAAGTTCTCATCTGTGCTATTGTACCTCTGTCTGCAGCTGAAGGTCCTTCAGAGAGCATCCGTCTGGATTGGATTTGTGTTCCCCGTGGAGACCATGATCAGCCAACTCCACCCCACACAGTCTCCCCCCAGGCCTGGACGACTTGCCAGGAGGCTCCGGGGGAGACTCTCACGTCTTCTCCTCTCCATGGTCCCCACCAGGATCCAGAACATCCTGGGCTACCTGCCAGCAGAGTGGGGCCGGAGCAACATGCCCACGGGTAAGAGCTGTGGCCTCCTGGAACCACCTAAAGGCTTTGCAGCTGAGAAACACAGCATGACAGGGGCTGGAATTCCCACTGGGAAACAGCCATGTGTGATTGTGCCTCCTGTGAATCCCTGCAGAGATCCTAGAGGCTCTGGTCAACCCATCTAACAAAGCCAGCAAGAGGAAGAGGGATGATGTGGCTTTGGAGGAGCAGGAGTCTTGGTTTGTGGTGCTGGAGAGGGACTTGCCAGAGGATGACTCTGAAGACAGCACTTATGAGGTATGATATTCTGGCTGCTGAGCAGGGCTGTTCCTTGGGGTCTGAGGTGATGGTGTAGCCTCTGTGGGCTCCTGGTGGACTGGAAGTGACCCTGTAGAGGAGCTTTTGCAGAGTGCTAGGTCAAGGTTTCCTTCCCTGTACCCACTTTGAGGGGCAGGGTGTCCAGTGAGGAGCTGGACTCTGATCCTGGTGGGTCCCTTCTGACTGAGCACACCCTGTGAGCGCTGGAACATCACTCCAGCAGTGCTGAAAGGTGTGGGCTCCCCCCTTGTCCCGCAACACTGATGTTTCCCCCTGGCTGGTGTCCCTGCAAAGCAGTATCTGTCACCTTGTGGCTCCCAGGATTGGTGTGTCCTTCCTCAGACTCTTTGCCTCTTCCTTCCCCAGCCCTCGGATGAGGAATTGGACAGTGAGGAATACCAGTCCCAGAATGACACGGATGCAGACCTGGAGCTTGAAGAGCACGACAGGCTGCCAATGCCTTGTGTTCTCTGGTGAGCGTTCCTGCTCCAGGCAGGCTGTGGAGTCATTCCTGGAGACACTAGTAAATAGTGGGATTGGAAGGTTGTGCTCCAGCCCTTGTTCCCTTGGCTATAAAGGGAGGGGTGTCTGGGCTTGCTCACTATTCTGCATGTGGTGAATCCCTCGTGGGTTTTGTGCTGCCCTTCCACAGAGCTGTGCTCTGACCATGTCCCTCCTCTGCTCAGGGGGCAGTGGTGCCCCCAGAGCTGGAACTGCAGGATCCCACAGGGTCTGGCAGTGGGGAAGTGCTCCCAGACATGGGCAGTGGTGATGGTGATGCCCAGGAGCCCGAGGCTGATGTGGGGGATGGCAGTGGGCAGGAGGCTGATGCAGACTGTGATGGCAGCAGCAGTTTGTCACAGAATGGGGTTTAATGCCACCCACCCTCTTAGTGTGGAGCTGGGGAAGTGTCATAAGAGTGGAGGTGTTTCAGCCTGGGGGATGTCCCCGGGCTCTGAGCCTTTGTGACACCATCCCTCTGCTGCCAAGGGAGTTAGGAAAGGGTTGAAGGGGCTCTGGTCCTTCTCCCTGCGCAGAGAGACAAACTCAGTCCCCGTGTGTTGTTGAGATGATGTTGGGTGTGCACAGTGTTGTTGTCACTGCCACCCCTGTGTGACAAGAGTGCCAAGTGCCACTTGAGCACCCTGTGCTGGCACCCAGGATGGCACCTCTGATCCTGCAGGTTGCCATGAGCCCTTTGTGACTCGCTGTCCTGGGCATCTTGCACTTTAAAATGGGGAGGACTCCTGGGAGCGTCTTTACCACTAACAACTTCCCATGGGGTCCCTCCCTGCTCTAGTCCCATCTGTTCCCAAAGAGCCAGTGGATAAACCCCCTAATTCCCAAGAAACTGGTGCTCTTCCTGGCTCACAAGGAAAAGGGAGGGTGAGGCTGATTTGGACTCAGCAGCCCCCATGCCAGGGATGACAGCCAGCATTAGGGGTACAATATCTCCTGTTTTCTAGGAAAAACCAGGAAGCCTGACCTGTGGACCTGGACCTTCTGGGGCTGCCAAGTGCCTGATTCCCTGGGGCAGCTGTGTCCTCCAGTGATATATCCAGCTAAATGCTACATTGAAGTTTTTTTTGAAGTTTGAAATAAAATTACCCTATTTTTCCATGTGAACTGGGCTGTGGTTGGCTGTCAGTGCCCGGAGCTGGTGGGTTCTGCCTGTGCACCAGGTGACATGGACGTGTTCCTGTTGGGACCTCAAGGTCTGGGGCTCTGAACCATCCTGTGGAGAGGCTCTTGGTGGTTCCTTTGAGTGCTGGAATATGTGATGGGAAGGGATAGAGGGAGTGGAGCTGGGTGGAAATGAGCTTGGAACCACTGGCTAGTGCCTCAGAGGAACCTCCCTCCGTGTGCAGAACATTCCCAGAAATACAGGGGGCAGCAGGTCTGTGCCCTTGGGATAAACCAGGCAATTTACCACGGAGCCCAAGTTGTCCATGGAACACTCAGAGATCTCCAGTCTGCCTTGTCTGCTTTATGGGAGTTTTGTGTGGAGCTTTCTCACTCCACAGGGATCCTACAGAGGATTCCTGTTCAGCACAGGAGTTGAGGAAACAGGGATTTGGGGTGTGGAAAGGCAGGGCCTGAATGCAACCCAGAGCCCTGCAGAGACTTGGTGTTGGCCACTGCCTGGGGTGTGTGAGGCTGCAAAGAGCAGAAGCTCCTCCAGATGGGAGTGTGAAAAGGGGAGCAAGCTGAGCTCTGGATGGGCCTGGCAGAGAACAGCCCCTGCTGCCTGCCAGCTTACAAATGGCTCTGTGCATGGCTGGGCTCGCCCCATGCCACAGGCAAAGCCTCTAGAGAAGCATAAACCCTCTCAAATGCTGAAGGAAGGAGGTCTTGAAGTGCTGCAAAGTTTTGTTCTTGTCCCCCAATTTTTATGGGCTGAAGGAAGGAGTAGGAGTTAAAAATCCTAGGGAGTTCAGAGGCAGGTAAGGAGGATGGAGGTGCCCTCACTCCCAGATCAAGGATGCTGATGTCTGTTTGACTAAAGATTTTTTTCTCCCATCAAAAGCAGTTCTGGGGCACGTTGTGCTCTGTGCAGCTTTTTCTGCCAGGTTACAGTGATGGATCAAAGGGCTTCTCTGGCCAACAGTGAACCACTTAAGGAAGAAATTCCAGTGCTTTAAACAAGTAGCTGGGTTGGCACACACCTGGAGCTGCAGCCTTGGGACTCCTCCCTGGCACTCTGAAGTTGGTTTTACTCCTACAGGTCTGGCCACCTCATCCCTCTGCTTCAGTGGGGCATATCTTGGACTGGGCAGAGCTGGTTTTATCCCAGATTTGACCAGTTATTTGTGCACCATTAATGTGCAAAACAGCCCTGAGTTGTGAAGCTCAAGTAGCCACAAAGCTGCCCCCCCTCCTTCCCGTGCCAGTGTCCCTTTAAATGCAGGTGTGTCTCTTACCTGGTGTTTTCTGCAGCCTCAACAGCTCTGCTTTCATTACTGCTCAATAATAGCAAGATTTCCTCTTTTTTTAAGGTTGATAAAGGAGCAGATATTGCAATTCCTGGGTATTAAATTGGGCTCTGCATTAATTCAGTTGCTCCTTGTTTGTGTTCAGTAACTCTCCCATTCTCTGCAGCCAGTGCTTTCAAAGCAGAAATTAATAAAACATCCTTTAGTGGCACGTAGCAAGGTAAGGGCTTCCTCTGGAATCTGTGCTGGCTTTTCCTCCTGCTCCTGAGCTTCAGGAGTGCTGGATGTGGAGATGAAGAGCAGGCTTTGTTCCCTGTCTGGGTGTCAGGCTGCAGAGTGACTCTGCTTAAATGTAGTGAGGAAGAAACCAACGTTAAATCTACCTCTCTGAGCCCACCTGCAAATTAATTCTGTGCACACCTGCCTGTCATGAGGGTTTTGCCCAAAGCTTCCCAGAGCTTAAGCCCTGACTTAGGAAGAAGAGACCTCTGGAGGAGGTAAAAGGCTTGGTGGAGGCTGAAGAGCTTCTTGGCCCCAAGGTCATCTCTGTGAATCCAGCCCAGGTAAGCAGGTGGTGCATGTTTGTGTTGTCAGTGAAGAGGAGGGTGATGATGGTTTTGCAGCTGCCAACGTGTGAAGGCTCAGCCTGGAGAGGTGGCTGCTCACCTGGGAGGTGCCTGCACGTGGCAGTGGCTGTTGGTGGCCTCGTGGGGTTGTCACCACTGCTGGGGGTGACAGGCTTTGTAGGACCCAACGTGCTCTCTGTGTGTGGGCTTGGGTTTGCAGCAGGCTGAGTTTTTGTACAGCCCAGGAGTGCAGGTTTGAGGCTGAGGGGCTGTTTGGGGCAGTGCCAGCCTGAGATCTGTGTGATGCAAAGGACGTGATGCTTGTGGGAGACTTGGCCCCCTTTGTCTGGGCAGGGGAGGAATGAAGTGTCTGTCCACAATCTGTGAAGCACCTCTGAGCATCTTTTCACTGTCCCTGCACTTCCCTGTCCTGGTGTGGGGCTTTTTAGCCTGTTTTTCCCTCTGGTGTGAGGAGGTGAAGCACAGGGACATGTCCCAGGGCGCAGGGTGGCTGTAGCCCAGCTCAGTTTGGAGAGGGATGATGTGATGTTCAGGTTATGGAATTCCAGTTGGATGGAGACACACTGAGCCCTCCTGTTCTGGGAAAAGGCCCCAGAGGACATGTGCCCACCTGAGCCTCTGCTGCCCGTGGGCACAGCCCTGTGCACCATCCAAGCCCAGCTTTTGGGTGGTTCTCCCTCACTTTTCCCTTCAGCCCTTGGCTGGGGAGCAGATTCCTTCCCTCCACTCTTGTGCACAGCCTGGAAATCTTCAGGCCATGTTCCCCTGCTCCTCCTGCAGACCAGGGGGGTTGGGATGATGGGAACCATGTGGGATGTGGGTCCCAGACCTGGGGGTGGCACCTTCATGACCCCTGAGGTTCGTTTACTCTCAGGGACTTTGTGGGTGACACCAGGGATGGTCCCACCTCCCTTGATAAGGGCCACCAAAGAGCAAGGCAGGTGCTGTGAGAGGAGGATGGGAAGGAGGGGAATGAGGAGAGGAATCAAAATTAAGGGGTTAATGCAGTGGTTGGAGGATGAGAAGCCAAGTTGTTGGGGGAGCCTGAGGGGCGAGCGAAGGTGACCCTGACACTCGGGGTCCAGGGAGGACACAAATAGCCTGCAAAAGGCTCTGTGCTAGACCTGAGACGAGGGAAACAAATGGCTTAATTGAGGCAAAAATGATCATAATTAGCGTGAGCAAATCCAATTAGGAGCCACGGGCAGGTTACCTTAGGCCTGTCATTGGGAGCACAGCGGGGCTGGGGATGCAGAGCAGCCCCCTGGCTGGGACAGGCAGGGAAAGGGAGTTGGGGGGGGGGGGGGTCCCTGGGGGCTGCTGCTCGTTAACATCCTCTCCTCCTCGGGCTGCTGGCTCTATGCCCTGGACAGAGGCTAATTAGGCTGGAGAAATGGAATTGCCAGGCTGTGCCCAGCAGAGGGGTGAGCAGCTTCCCAAGAAACGCTGTTGCTGTGGGCTCTGCGAGGCTGGTAATGAGAGGGTCAGGAGCCCCATCCCAGCCTTGCTCCGGGACTGCAAGGAGCACTTTGCCCTTTCCTACAAGGAGCAGAGGAAAAGCTGCTCCTGTTTGTCCTTCAGGGGTACCAGCTGGGTTGCTTGCAGGCCTGGGTGGGCTGTGAGAGGGGGACATGCTCGGCTGCAGCCCTGACACCCTGGAAATAACGAGGTTAAATATAAACTCTGGTGTTCTGTATTACAGCAGGCATTTCTTTCCTATGTGTGTGCAACTGCCTGTGATTCGAAACATTAATTTGCAGCAAAATCATCTTTATGGGTCATAATTTTTGTTCCTAATTTTTTTCCCCTCCTTTTTTGGGGTAAAACATGAAACCACAACACTTCTCCTTGGGCTTCTCTTTCTTGTTCAGCCTCCTGCTCCCCTCCCACCATTCCAGCAGTGAGGGGCAGGCACTTGGCACCCCCCAAACCTGCCTCTGCCAGCCCAGCAACACCTTCTGTGCGCAACTGAGGGACCCACTGCCTGAAAATCCAACCACGCGGGATGCTGGGCTGGTGTGGTCCCAGTAAAACCAGTAGAGCTGCCAGCAGGAGGAGCAGGCAGGTGGGTACTGCCATCCCTGAAAAGCTTTGGGAGTTCTGGCAGCTTCCTTTGCCACAGGGCTGGGGGTCACTCTGTGTGTCATGGAGGATCCAAGCCCTCCTGCTCGGTGCTGTCACCCACGAGAGGATCCTGTGGCAGCTCACAATGATAATCCCAGCTTTATCTTCCTGCTGTGACAGCAACAGGAATGAGGAAGACCGATGTGTCCCTGAGGAGCTCGGTACAAGCTCAGCCTGTGCCAAGGGCCTGCTTGGAGGATCCAGCTCTTCACTGACACAGTGTCAGGGCGCTGTGAGTGCCCTAAACCCAGCAGGTGTTACAGCTGCAGATCTGCCTGGCCAAGGGACAAACAGCTGTCCCCACATCTGCTCACCTCACAAAGGAGAGTCCATTGGGGATGAGGTGACTGGGAATTAATCTGTGCCTTTCTAAGGACGCAGCATGTCATGGTTCAGAGACAGGGCTGGTGTTGGGCTCTGCCCCACTCAGGGAAGGGTGGAGAGATCCAGCCAGCTGCCTTGGGCTGCCCTTCAGGGTTTTGCAGTTGCCAGTGAGGGCTTTTCATCCAGGCTGATCGCTGCTCCTTGGGGGTTGTCTGGGTCTCAGAGCCTAGAGATGCCTTGGACCACCTGAGCAGGGTTTTATCCCCGAGCTGGGCACACAAGGAGGGCTCCAGCCATGTGTGTCACTGGGAGCAGATGGTCCCACCAGTGCCAGAGCCCTCCTGGCCATCACCAATACCCCTGGAAACGGAGCCATCACCTCAGAGGTGCACAGTTCCTAGGCCAGATACTTTTGGCTCATGTACTGTGAGTGTTGAAGGTATTTTTGCTGCTGCCCTTGTTGTGGACTCAAACCAGAGCCAAGCTGTTGGTCACAGTTGGGTGGGATGGAGAAACTGGTGCTACACCAGATGCCACAACTGGGCTGACATCCAGCCTGGATGAGACCTGGAGATTTATTGCACGTCACACTGTGAGTAAAGTGATGGAAAAGTGTTATCCAGCAGGTCAGACCCCCCCCATGCAAATAGTCATGTTCATGTGAGCCGGGAGCTGAGCTGTGCCTCTCCCACAGCAGCTGTGGTTGTGCCTTTTCCAGCTAAAACCCAGTGAAAGCTCTTGGAAACAAAGCTGGGAAGAAGAGCGTGCTGGGAGCATTAATATGCACATACATTAGGTGTGACTCACACAAGAAAGGAGAGTCATTTTCAGGTCTGATTAGCTTCAACCGTGCGCTCTCCAAAACTCGCTCTGTTTGTTCATCTGAATTTGTTCATTTAAGATGCTGTGAGATATTAGCTGAGAGAAATGGGATGCAACAGGACTGGCTGAGAGCCACGGACGGCTCCAGTTGCAGCCCCACAGAGGGGAGCAGGGATGAGGCTGTGCCAGTGAACTGGTCTGCTGGGGCTGCTGTGTGACCTCCAGCTGTGGGTGCAGAGCAGCCCTAAAGGGGGCAAGGATTGGCCAGTCCCTCAGGAGAGAGACTTTCCACAAGATCACGTAGTGACAGGACAAGGGGGAATGGCTTCAAACTGGCAAGATTAGGTATTATTTTAAAAAGTTACATGTTATGAGGGGGGTGAGGCCCTGGCACAGATTGCCCAGAGATGCTGTGGCTGTCCCATCCCTGGGAAGTGTCCAAGGCCAGGTTGGATGGGGCTTGGAGTAACCTGGGCTAATGGAAGATGTCCTTGCCCATGGCAGGGCGTGGAACTGGATGACCTTTAAGGTCCCTTCCAACTCAAACCATTCTGTGACTCCATGATTGTGTGAGTTTCTTGCCCAGAGCACCTGGATCTGTCTGTGGGTTCAGTTCAGGGCACCAGCAAGGCTGGAGTGTAGGTTGTCACCCATCCCCTCCTTGCTCTGACACCCCCTTCTCCCCAGGGCCCTCATCCATAGCTGTGGGTGCTTCTCTGCCCACATCAGGTGCCTCATCCTCCTGCTGTGTCCCCACACCCCAGCCCTGCAGGGAGGGGAGCCCTGGGCAGGTCCCTGCTTTGTGCCCAGGGGATTTTCTGCTCTGCTCTTCTCATCCAGGCTGGCTCAGGGTCAACCTTTGCTGCCAGTGGTGCTTCCAGGGGCTCCAGGCTGCTGTTCCTGCAGAGCAGGGAGGAGGTGGCCAATTTATCATCAGCGACTGATGGTAAATGACCATAGATGTGGCACTTGGGGACATGGTTAATGGTTGGACTCTGATCTTGGAGGACTTTTCCAGCCTGTGATTCTTCCAGCTCCTGGTTTTATCACCAAAAATGCTTTCTCAGGAGGAGCCAACAGCCAAGGAAGCTTCATGCCCAGCACAGCTCCATGCAGCCATGGATCTCTCCTGGTTTGCATCTTCTGCTGCATGTCCCAGCCAGTCCTTTCCTCAGCTCCAGGGTCTCTAACAGGGAGGAGGAACCTGAAGATCACCCAGTTCATCACCAGCAAATAAAGAGCAGATTTTCCCACCTCGGTTTAGGTTTTTCATGCAGCTCACCTCAGAGACAGAGCAAGATCTGCTGACATGAATCCCAGCTCGCTCACATCTCCAGGGAAGGAGGTGACATCTCTTTTGCTGTTTTCACTCATGAGTTAGTTTTATTCTTGGCTATAGCTCACCTGTGGATCCAGTTCCTGCTGTTGATCAGTCATAGCTGTCCTGAGCTGGAAGGGACCCCCAAGGATCATCCAGTCCAACCCCTGGCCCTGCACAGACACCCCAACAATCCCACCCTGCCCCTCAGAGCATTGTCCAAACCCTCCTGGAGCTCTGGCAGCCTCGGGGCCGTGCCCACTGCCCTGGGGAGCCTGCTCAGTGCCCACCACCCTCTGGGGGAAGGGCCTTTTCCCGACATCCACCAGCATGTCTCAAGGATGGGGATTTCATGCCAGGGTTGGAGAGCCTGAGGCCCACACGAGGAGTGGGGATGGTGAGGGATCAGCAGGTGCTGGAGGCAGACCCTGCACATTTCTCTGCAATGCCAGCAGCCCAGAGCAGATGTCCTCCCACCAATTGTGCATCGTTCATGCAAGAGTGCTCCCCATCTGATAAATCATATTGGAGAGACAAGACACAATGGGGCTTTTAATTATAGAAACAATTACCAAGGATTAATGGCAGTGGTGCTGTGACTGAGTGTTGTTACTCCTGAAGTTTAATAAAGCTTTAGTAGTTTTTGTCAGATGTGGAGAGCAATGAGATGATGGTTCCTTTGGCTGTAATTCCCCTCAACTCCTGCTTCATCCCACTCTGTTCTTCTCATGGAGCTGTATTTGGGGGCTTCCAGGAGGTGCAGGGACTTTATTGGGTGAAGCCTCAGTGAGATTTGTTTGTGGGAAGGGACAGGTCTGAGCAAGGTGGTGTTGAACACAGACCCTGGAGCTGGGACAGGCCCCTTGAGATGGAGCAGACACATCCTGGCTCAGTGTCATCCAACATGGATGTGTCCCCCAGGCTGGTGTGATCTGAGATGCTGCTCCCCCAAAAGACCATCCCTTCAACCCCCAGGTGGGTGGGGTGGCCCCCAATAAACAGCTCCAGCATTGGCATCTCCACACATGGGTCTTTCTGAGAGAAGGATCAGGTTTAGGTTGGAAAGGACCTTTCAAGGTCGCCTAGACCAGCCCCCCTGCCATGGGCAGGGACACCTTCCACTAGATCAGGTTGCTCCACTCCCCATCCTTGAACACTTCCAGGGATGGGGCAGCCACAGCATCTCTGGGCAACCTGTGCCAGGACCTCCCCACCCTGAGCATGAAAACTTCCTTCCTGCTTCCCAGACTTGGAGAAACCTCCCAGCCTTCTTTCCGGCCTCCCAGCAACCCGGTGAGCCGGTCATGGCACTGCCCTGCCTGGCATCCAACTTTAATCTGCTTGGAAGGCACCGACGGAGCCGACGGCTCGGGAAAATGCACAAGTCGGCAGTAGCTTCGCTTTGCCTGCAGCCCTGGTTGTTCCCCACCAAGGCGGGCGGCTCGGCAGGGAACAGCCCTCGGGCAGCAGGGACACAAACACGGAGTGACAGGAGGACGAGAGACACGTTGGGGTCACTCGGGTGGCCGGAGCTGTCAGCGGAGAGGTGAGGTGGGGAAAGCTGGGCCGGGCTGCAGCCTCGAGCTGCCTGCCCTTCCTCCTCCCTTCGTCTGGAATGCTCAACTCCTCCTCTCTTCCTCTGGAATTCTCGGGGTGGAAAGCACAGGTGAGGCCGGGGGCTGGCAGGGGCTGCCCCAGGGGTTTGGCTGTCGGTGCTGCCGGGAGAGGAGAGAGTTGCCCCGAGGGAACCGAGTCAGTCTCTCCCCTGATGAATCTCCCCTGGCAACCCTGGCATTGGTACCTGCCCCACACCCCGACCCCGTGCTGGGTGCTGGGCTTGGAGCCCGTGGGCTCCCTGCCACAACGCTGCTGTGGCCCTGGGAGTGCCTTTGGGAGCACCCTCTTCCCTGCAGCACCCCTGGGAGCATCTCCTTCTCTGCAGCACCCCTGGGAGCATCCCCTTCTCTGCAGCACCACTGGGAGCACCAGCAGGAGCACCCCCTCCTCTGCAGCACCCCTGGGAGCTTCCCCTTCCCTCCTCCACCCCTGGGAGCACTCCTTTCTCTCCACCACCCCTGGGTGCACCCCCAGGAGCACACCCTCCTCTGCAGCACCCCTGGGAGCACCCCTTTCTCTCCACCACCCCTGGGAGCACCCCCTCCCCTGCAGCACCCCAGCTCTGCGCTCGGGTCGTTCCCAGGAGCATCAGCCCGTGGCAGGAGGACCCCAAGGTTTGGTCCAGGGTTTGCCCTGGAGCAGAGCAGAGAAACTGGCACAGGGGCAAGAACAGCCTTGAGTTCTGTGTCACTCCGTGGTGGAACAGGGGAAGTGACTCCCAGACAGGTTGGACCACGCTTGGCTCCGACCAGTTCCTCCAGCAGGGCCTGGGAAACCCATTCCCGGTGTTCCTGCATGCTGGGCATGGCTGGTGGGGAAGACTTCAACAGTCCAACCTGCCTCCTGCTGGATTAATAATTCACGGTGCCAGGCAGGGAGCAGCGATCTTCGCCCCCTCTCGCATATTCAGTGCTGTGAGGAGAGGGAAGGGCACTGGGAGGTGGGGACGGTCACAGTGGGGCGGTGGGTGCCCGGGCACCGCTGCTTCTCCCTGCCAGCCCCATGGCACAGGGTGCGGGGAGCTGCGTGCCGAGGTGCCCGCGGGCAGGGAGGTGCCCCGTGGCTCTGGATCGCTGTGCCAGGTACAGGTCTTGTTTCCAAACAGTTTTCCCTTCCATCGAGGACGTGGGCGGGTTTGTTGCCTGTGAAAGTGAGACACTAATAAGGCTGGCTGGGTTCCAGCGCAGTGCCTGTTCTCACCTCCAGCGCTCCCCCAAAGGCTCCTGCAGCCCCATCCCATGCCTGTCCCCGTCCCATGCCTGTCCCCATCCCATGCCTGTCCCCATCCCGTGCCTATCTCCATCCCATGCCTGTCCCCATCCCGTGCCTGTCCCCATCCCGTGCCTATCTCCATCCCATGCCTGTCCCCATCCCACAGCCCCAGCCCCGGGAGCTGCAGAGGCTGCGTGAGAGCAGCTCCAACTGCGTAGAGCCCAGAGCAGGGTTAGCAACAGCCCAAGGAGACCGTGTCTTCTCCAGCTTCCCGAGGCTGCCAGAGGGGCTGTAATTCCCTGCCTGGCTCCAGGCAGCTGAGTCATGATGCCAATTCCCAAAGGATCGAGCTGGAGAAGTTCCTTCATGCCCCGGTGCCACGTTCAGTCCTGATCAACATCAGGGCAGACAGAGCATTCTGATACCCATGTCTGGTCCCCTTGACAGGCAGGAAGGATGAGGGTTGTCCTGGCAGACAAACCACTGTGGAGCTTCATGTGAGGGTCAGAAGAAACTCTGAACAGCTGCAAACAGCTGGATTGCCTTGGGGGAAAAACTATCTTCAAACTGGTGTTGGCCAAGCCCCCAGAGACCAACGCATGGATAGAGACCATAGAATCATTAAGGCTGGAAAAGACCTCTAAGATCATCAAGTCCAGCCATTAATGATGATCCTCCTGGTAATTTTAAGCTGTTTTCTATGAAAACATTTCCTGTTTAAAACTAATTTCCTAACCGTGAGAGCCTCTCTGTCCTGCAGGATCCAAGCACTTGTATGGCAGGGAAATGGCATTAGGCTGGCAGGTAATAATGAGCTCATCAAGGAAAAGTTACTTTTCCAAGTCTTCCAGGTTACAAAAGGATTCATCAGCCGTCTTCCCTCCCAAATTAGACCTTGTAGACCCACCTGGCTTATGAATCAGCTCTGCCATCACTGCATCCCAGCATAATTTATCTTGTCTTTCAACATAACGGCTCCCATCCCACTCCAAGGATGTGGAGTAAGAGTAGGCAGCCAAAAAAAACAGCATCCTGTGTGCTGGACTCGACAAAGCAGGAAGAGATGAGGACTGGGGGAGGTTCTTCCCTCACTGAGTTCATATCGTGGACGCGGTACATGTGAGGGCAGAGAAATTTGGGAATTGGCATCTTGTCTCAGCAAGACCCTGAACCAGGAAAGTGACTGAGAAGGGAATGTCCCAGTGAGCAGAGACAGGGCACAGCAGAGGGGGGGAAATCCTGAGAGCCTCCAGTTAGCAAAGGGACAGGGATGTGCCAGCCACAGGTGGGCACAGGAGAGCCCAAAGTGGGGTGTGGGTGGGCTCCTTCACCTGTTGGTGCTTTGGGTTTGTTCCTGGCAAACATGGGGATGAGCCTGGTGGGGGCTGGGGACGTGTCAAACGATTCACACCAACTGGCAGCTTTTCTCCAAGACGGTGTCTTGGGCAGCCACCAGTGGATCAGAAATGGGAGTGAGACAATAGCAAAGGGGGAGGGGGATGTGTCCAGTCAGGAGGGTGCCCAGCCCGGGCCATGAGCTCCCTCCTGCAGTGACCACATTGTGTCCCTGCAACATCCCTGGGCGACGACCTGGCGAGGGCCATCCCACAGCAGGGATAGGCATGGATTTGGGGGGGTTTATTGCGATGTGCTCCCCTCTGCCACGAGAAGAAGAGGGGCAGGCACTGGTCTCTTCTCTGGGGTGACTCAGGGATTGACCTGAAGCTGTGTCAGGGCAGGTTGAGGTCGGATATTGGAAAAGGTTCTTCCCCTAGAGGGTGTTTGGGCACTGAACAGGCTCCCCAGGAACTGGTCACAGCCCCAAGGCTGCCAGAGCTCCAGGAGCTTTGGATTATTCTCTGGGGCACAGGGTGTGACTCTTGGGGCTGGTCCTGTGCAGGGTTAAGAGCTGGACTTGATGATCCGTGTGGGTCCCTCCCAACTCAGCATATTCGGTGGTTCAGTTCAGACTCACGGGGGACGAGGGGACACGACTCCATCTCCAGCCAGAAACCAGCAGCTCCCAGAGCTGCGAGGAGACACGGCCAAGGCGGGAGCTGATGGATGAGGGGGAGGAGAACCCGCTCTGTCTGCATTAAGTGTGAAGACAGACACAGAGTCGCAGGGGCACAGGGACACGGGGCACCAGGGACAGTTCCCGTCTAGCGGGTACAAATGGTGTGTTTGCTGCCCGTGGCTCCGCAGTGCCTGGAATCCAAATCGCCTGCAAAGCAGCTCTAATGATATTTGAAAATGAGCTCGGAGCTGCTGGGAGGGATTCGATGCCTCTCTCAGATAAAGGAGGGAGGGCGAGGGAGTCGGGGGCGGGGAGCGCGTTTGGCACGATGCTGCCGAGTGAGGGAATGTGGGCTGAATTTCAGCAGGAGCAATTTCCTCCCGGGGAGGCGGCGGAGCGGCCGCCCCCGGCTCTCTGGTGGTGGGAGCTCTGGTATCCCACCGGACACAGCCCCACTGCTTGTTCAGGGATGGAGAGGCGACCTTGGACCTGTCCAGCAGCCCCTGGTGCCTCTGCGGGGAGGCGGTGTCGTACTGAGACACCTGAGAGGAGGTGAAACAGGCAGCATCTGGCAGAAAAACATTGTGCCAGCACTTCTCATCGCCCCTTCTCCTGCCTGTCCTCACCGGGATGGCCACACTGCCCCAGGAGGGTGCTGAGCGCATCCCAGCCCGTGTGTAGGTCAGTTCTGCTGGAAGTGGTCATGTTGGTGTTCCCAGATTCCCTGTCCTGCTCCTCCTGGGCAGAGTCCCGGGCGGCTCAGCCAGAGCAGAGCAGAAGCTCCACGGCACGGACATGGGTGGATGTGCAGCATCCAGGGCAAGAAATAGGAAGAAAATCCTTGAGCCAGGGTGGCATCTGCCACCTCCAAGGGGACAGCCTGAGGTGACAATATAGAGCCATGGCCGATGCTTTGAGAAGGGACACTCGTTGCCCTGTTGGTGCAGGGTGGCTGCAGGGCTGAATTCCATGTGTTTCCAGCCCCTGGGTGACCCCTGAGGGTCCCAGTGCTGTAAAAACGTGCAGTTTGAAGTTTGGGGCAGAGGCAGGAAGGTTGGGGAAGACATTTGCAGCAGCCCTGCCCAGGTCACTGCCTGCCTGGGGTGATCTGCGGTGAACAGAATGGAAATTTGTAACTGAACTGAGGCAATCAGCAGTGGACAGGAAGGGAAAATATTGGGAGTAAACCTGAGGTAGTCCATAGGACAGAGAATGAATATTTTGTGAGGTAAACATGAGGTAATCAGTGGTGGACGGGTAGAGAAAGTTTTGAGAGTAATCTTGAGGTCATCTAAATGGTAGAGAATGATCAGGTTTAGATAAAAATGAGGAGATCAGGTAGGGAAAGTTTTGGGGGTAAAATCTGAGGTACTCATGAGTAGTGCACACCCCACACCCCAGCCACCCTCTCCCAAAACCCTGAGCTCAGCCTGGGAATGTGGGAAGCCGCACTCAGAGCTGGATTTAGAGCCTGAAATTTCCTGCTCCCCACGGTTTTTGGGTCGAGAAGGGATCACAGAATGAGACTTCCCAACTCCAGGGACACCCCCAACCCCACAGTGTCACTGCACTGTCCCCAGGCTGGTGGCTGGGGGCTCCTGGGGACACGGGTGGCTCTGCCATCCTGGCTGGGCAGGGCTGGGCAGCTGCAGCAAATGCCAGTGTGGAGCCAAGGATCACAGTGGGAAGGAGGAACCGGAGCACATCCGCTGGCAGCCGTTCCCCTATTACGTATCCCAGTACCTGGAACACCTTCCTGGGGATTAGGAGGGCAAACAGAAACCACTCGGCTGCCAGGATGAGAAAATGAGCTGGGCAGTGCTGGCCCCACCTGCTGAGGGGAATAAATGATTGGCCTTGGGGAAGAAATCATCAGCTGTGGGGTCTGAGGGGCCAAGAGGGGGGATGAGCAGCCCTGGAGAGGGAGCGGCAGCACCCGGAGCGTGTGTGTGTGTCCCCACGGATCAGCTCCATGTGGAACCTGGATTAGTGCAAGCCCCCCTGTCCCCCAGCAAGGAAGGGGTGGCCTTGTAAAGGGAGCCTGGGGTGGGCTGAGCCCCAGCGTGAGCAGCATGCCAGGTGACAGCAGGAGAAACGCAGCCTGTGCTGGGACATCAGTGATAATTTGCTTTATCCTTCTCTGGGCAGGGAAATAGTTGGGCTGGGTTTGAGGGCTGCTGAGGCTGCAAAGCTCCTGAGGAAACCAACTGGTGCTGGTGTTGGGTGGCTCTGCAAAACTGAGACATGCACCTTAAAAAAAGATGGGGGGAAATCCTCCTTCTGTGGGAGTTTGTCTCCTTGCAGTGACTTCACTGCCAGAAGGGACACCTTGACCCAGACATGGAAAAGAGCTCAGTAAGGGATTGCTAAAGGCAGCAGGAGCAAGGGCAGGTGAGGTCCCTGCTGTCACTCAAAGCCCAGGCAGTTGGAGAGGGGAAAGGTCCCTCTCCTTCCTGCTTGGATTAAAACCCTTCACCTGATGGTGTTTCTGCTGGTGACAGCTCAAAACAGCAGGTACTTGGCCAAAGAAACTTTCATTGTTATTACCAAATATTTATTAAAAGTAACTGGGATTAGTCACGGGCTCAGGCTGCGTTTGCAGAGCAGGTTCCTCTGTCCGGGGCTTTGTCAGTAAATACAAGGTGAGATGTCTTCCCTCAGGGGTTCATGCTCTGAAAGAGATCAAAAGTGCAGACACAGAGACATCGGGGCCGGGGCAGAGCGAGCAGGGACGGGCTTTGTAGGGCAGCAACTCCAGCTCCGTGCAGGGCAGGTCATGGACACCCCTCCCGGTGCCACAGCAACTCTGCCCTGTGCCCCTCAAACCCCAAAGGGGGGCAGTGGGTTGTGCCCCTCATTTTGGAGTGGCACAGGGAGGGGGAGGCTGAATTTTGGGTTGCTGATGGGGGGCCCACCCAAAGCGATCCCGTGGGACCTCCCTGTGCCACCTTGGCGGGTCCCTGGCAGAGGGTGGCTCCAGGCTGGGAGCCTGCACATGGAAAGGACAAGGCGCGGGGGTGTCCCAGGGCACTGTGCTGCCTCCAGCCATGCGGTGTCACTCTGCACTCGTGGTTGGGGCTCTGCAAAGCCTCTGGCCAGCACATCCCTGGGGGCAATAACCCCCCCAGCTCAGCCCTGGCAGTGCCCACCCCAGGGACAGTGTTGTCCCCAGGCCCTGTGGTTTTGCTGCCTCTGGTCAGGGATATTTTGGGAGTGGGGGGTCTGGGCTGCCCTCCAGCCATGCCAAGGGTGTCCCACCAAGTGAGGACTGGCTCCCCAACATCCCTGAGTCCTTCTGGCATCATTCCAGCTCCAAAGGGGCACCTGGTGGGAGTGCCCCATTCCCGCAGCGTTTCCTCCGCGCGGATCCAGCGCCATCCGGCCGGTTCCTTCTAGGAGTTAATCGAGGTTTCCATTAGGCAAAATTAATGGCCACCAAGAGTCTGGAGTCATCACATGGCTCCCACTGCTGCATCCTTAGTGGGGAAAAAAAATCGCTGGCTGTCACCGGAGCTGGCAGTGCTGGAATGCTGCATTTGGGCTGGCAGGGGACCAGCGTGGCCAGTGCCCAGGGGGGGCTGGCACGGGACCCCCCGGGCAGGGAGAGGCCCTGGCTCCTGGGCTCAGCAGGGAAAGCTCCCACATTCCACCATGGAGGGCAAACTTGGGGGGCAAAAAGGAGTTCACCTCTCTGTTTATTGGGATTATTTTTTTTTTCCCCCTTGGCACGTTTCAGCCAAAAACTCTTTGGGATTTTGAGCGTGTGCCAGAGCAGCTGTGATTTTTTTCTTTCTCTCACACTTTTTTTTTTTTTTTTAAATCATTTTGCTGAGTCTGTGTGAAAATGCCCCAGAAAGCAGTAAAACTTGTCAAGACACTCCCAGTGCTAGCTCACTTGGAACAGCATCTCTAAAGGCAGGGACCCTTCCTGAAACATTGGCCCAAACAGCCTCAGGGTCCCCCCCCGAGAATGGTTGAACTGGATGATCTTGGTGGTCTCTTCCAACCTTGGTGATTCCATGATCCCATGACCTTTGTGTTCCACTCTGTTCCCAGCTGCCCCCCAGGTGAGCCCCCTCCATCCCAGTCTCAATGCTCAGCAAGAGGCAGAGTTTGGAGCAATGTGGTTTATGGATCCCCATCTTCATCTGGGGGGGAAGGAACTATCTTGAGCAGGGCCAGGCTCTTGGGACAGGAGTGACAGATGAAGGTGGAGCCCGGGGGACCAGGTCCTGTCTCAGCCCCTGGCAGGGAGCACAGAGTGCACAGAGAACAGAGCCCCCCTGCCCAACCTGCCCCTGGCGTGAGATCCTCTCTGATTAATGTTCATATTTAAGCCAATTTGAATTAATTGGACAGTGTGACCAAGGCCCACAGCCCTGTGGGCTTCTCCAGTGTCCAGTGTGGGGCTCCAGCTCAGGGAAGCAGAGCTGTGAACCTCAGACTGCTGCCTTTCCTCAGCTTGTTCTGCTCTCTTATGATGCCCAAAATGATGCTAAAAGGGCATCAGAGCTAATGGGAGGAGGCAGCAATGGGGGAGCACCCCGAGCAGGGCTGAGCCAAAACCCACATCACAGGCTTTAACCACAACCTGCCTGTTCCCTTATCCTGAGCAAATCACTTGTCTGTGCCTTGGTTTCCCTCAAAGCAAAATAATGGGACTAAGTGGGCACGGTGAGACAGAAATAACTCGGTTTTCTAGTGAGATGCCTGGGGAGGGGACAAGGACAAGGCGGTCCCATCCGACCTGGGCTGCCCCAGCTCCCCCATGTGCATTGTAAGCATTCTGCTCCCCCAAAATCAAGCCTGACCTTGGCCAGCAGGCAGGGAGGCATCTTCCATCAGACAAAATCAGATCAGCGCTTGACTCCCAGCGAGGAGTTCCAAGCAATTCCCCCCATCCCCTGATTAAAAACAAGGCAGGCCTGCGGAGCGAGGGCAGGGGGGACCTGCTTAATTGACTCTGTGGTTTTGATACAGCAGCTTAATGACTATGTTCAAATTAGCCAGAATCAACTTTTCATCCTGGGGAATTGAAATGAGACGTGGATTTCTCTGGCACACCCTGCCCCCACCGCTGGCCTCTTAAAAATACATCTCCAACTAAACCAGTCGCGTTTGTCACGCTTGGATTTTTCATCTTTTATTAAGCAGATAAGTTGATATTGTTTAAAACAGCAATGGAATTCCATCAGAGCCATGTCAGTCTCCTGGTTTTAACTGCAGAACCAGGGCTGAGTATGGGGATGAACCTCAAAGGGGAGAGCCTGAGGTGCTTGTGCCTGCAATGAAATTATAGATCCACATCCCGGAGCAAACAAGCAGCAGGAGGCACCAGGAAGCTCCAGCAGCAGAAGTGCCGGGCTGCGGCAAGGGATGGGACTTGAGAGTGGAACCATAAGGTACCCAAGCTGGAAGAGCTGCTCACATTTCTCCTGACAACATCCTGCATGAGTGGAGCTGACTGAGGGCAGAACATCTCCCAGGAGAGCCCAGGGCATCGAACCAGCCTGGGGTTCAGCGCCGTGTCCTGCTCCTTCCCCCTGAGCAACTCCCTTAGTTTCCCCGGCTGCAGACTGGAGGAGATGCTGCCAAAACCTGCTTGAAAACCTCTCTGAGATGCAGCAACTGTCACCGAGAGGCTCGGCTGGGGCTGGTCGGCTGTCACACAACACATCGAGGGCACAGGACACTCCCCTTCAGCAGCTTAAGGCCAGCCTGGACCAAGCAGTGACAACGGAGAGGAGCAACAATTCCACCCTGGGAAGAAATCAACCCTAAAAAGGGAATCAGCCCCTCTCATCCTCAAAGCCTAATTAACCAAATCATCATGTTTGTGGGAGCAGAGAGGAGCAAGAAGAGAGCTCCAAGGAGGAAAGGGCAATGGTGAGTGCTGTCTCCAGGTGGGATGTGGGTGCTGGTGGGAGGCTCCAGGTTATTGTCCCGTGAGCCTGGCATTGCCCTGGCACTTCTGCAAGAGATAGTGGAGCCCAGTGCGGGGATACAAATGCAGGAGCCGTGGCTGGGCTGAGGGCTGTGACTGTCCCTGGTGCTGTTTGTGCTCTGAGTGCCCCAATTTCCCAGTGGGATGGAGGGGAAATAGCTGTTGGTCCATAACCACCTCCATGAGGTGAACCTCTAGTGAAGGAGGGGAGCTCAGGGTGAGGTGGCACCTGGACCCTGTCCCAGGGCAGGCAGAGGGACAGGGGGCAGAGGGGATGCAAACACATTGCCATGGGGCTGGAGGGGGAGTGGGTACCTGGTGGGGCTGGAGTGGGGCTGGGGAAGCCCAGGCAGGGTGGCAGTGGGTACCTGTGGGTGCTGGCACGGCGAGGGGAGCCCAAGCAGGGTGGCAGTGGATAGGGAGTGGGTGGGGAGCGCGGACAGGGCGGTGTGGGGGTACCCGGGGGTGATGGAGTGGGGCTGGGGGAGCCCAGGCAGGGTGGCCGGAGGTACCCAGGGATGCTGGCACGGTGCCGGGTACCCCGGGCCGGGTGGCATGGGGGTACCCGAGGGCGCTGACAAGGGGTCGGGGACCCCACACATGTCACTCCGGGGGCTTGGGGACCCTTCCCCTTTGGGACACAGCGGAGCGGGCAGGGGGACCCCCGGTGCCCTTCCCCGCGCCCGCTCCCGCATCGCCCCGAGCCGCGTCCCTCCCCGGGGCGGGGGGCCCGGGGGGGGGGGGGGCGGCTCCACGCACGGCCCGACGCGGCGGTTCGAGAGGCGCTGCCGCCGCCGCGCCGCCCCCGGGGACGTGCCGGGGCCGGGCCGGGGTCCGTCCGGAGCCGCCGCGCCGCCCCCGGGGCTGCGGCTCTGCCCGCGCCGCCGCCGCGCCATGGGCAGCCCCGCCGCGGCACCGGAGCGGTGAGTGCGGGGGTCCCGCGGGGGGGAGCGGCGGGGGGGGGGGGTCGTGCCGGGCCGCACACACGGGGGGGCCGCGGCTTCTCACCCCCCCCCCTCC
>JAWWEU010000082.1:3578309-3589891 GCA_035583155.1 Acropternis orthonyx
CCAGAGCAGAGCTCAGTCCCTGCCCCTCCGCCTCCCCTCGGGAGGAGCTGCAGCCCCCGAGGAGTCTCCCCTCAGTGACCTCTGCTCCAGCTGAACAAGCCAAGTGCCCTCAGCTGCTCCTCAGACCTTTCCCCTCCTCCATGTCTCTCCTTTGGACACTCTCCAACACCTTTAGATCCTTCTTATATTGTGACCCCCAAGCTGCCCCCAGGGCTCGAGGTGTGGCCGCCCCAGCTCAGAGCAGAGTGGGACAATCCCCTCCCTCGCCTGGCCAGCGATGCTGGGCCTGATGCCTCCCAGGACACGGTGGCCCTTTGGGCTTCCAGAACACTCTGCTGATTCATGTACAGCTTGCCACTGACCCGGACCCCCAAGTCCCTTCCCACAGCTGTCTGGGATGAGCCACGAATTTGCTGCCGTACATAGAAGAGTTGTGTGCTCATCCCAGGGGACACTCCTGCCTTAGGAGAGCTTGACTTGGGCATCCTGATCTGGTCCTCTGAAGGTAAAAGTGTCTCTGCTGCTTTCCAGGACACTTGAGCCTGTTTGGCTTTTGGCTTTGCTGATGAATTTCTCCTTCAAGAGTCTCCCCTGCACAGAACTTGCCCTGGGAACTTGCACTCTCCTCCATGGAGAGGTAAGTCCCATGTGGTACCCGATGAGAGGAATCTCATCTCCTGATTCGTCCACTGAGAAGCCTAAAAAAGAGTTAAAATACAAACTTTAAGAATATGTTCCTTGAAATCCAAGGCACAGGGGCCAGACAGTGGTACAAACATGGGGAGAGCCAGGGAGCTGTGCCGGTGTCGGAGGACGGGACCAGGGGAGAGTTCAGCCACTCCACCCACGTGCTGATGGGTTCCCTTTCACAGGGATTAAAATGTGTTTGCAGATAAAAACCCCTGAGGTAACCTGAAACAGAGGTTGCTTAGTGACACGGGAGCTGCCAAAAACAAATGCCAAGACCATCAGCTGAGACCCTGATTGTTCCCAGGGCTGGGAATGACGGGCTCATGTAACAAGCCAAGCCCAGGTGGTCTCTAAAGTGAGCTTAAATTCCGACATTCCCAATGCTCCGATGGGTCTGGAAGCAAAGCCTCTCCGTGCTTGGCTGCCTGCAGGGAGAGCAGGAGAGATTGGGCAGCACCAGGAGCTGAGCAGGTTTGGGTTTCCTGCAATTTGCTTCCAGGAGGTTTGCAGTAAGCACATGGGTATGTCCAGCTTGCTGGAATTTGGTTTAAATTTTGCGTTATCCATCCCCTGAGCCAGAGCCTGGCTGGCAGGAGCAGCGGCTTCAGCTGCTCTGGTGGGGTTGTGGCACCTCCTCCATCCCTCTGGGACACCAGAGCGTGTGAGGTCCCACACTAGTGGGAAACAAACCCTCTTCCCTCCCAGTTACGACATTCCTTGGGCACTGGAGCAGCCCCAGTGCCAGGTGTCCCCAACACATCTTTGTGCATCAGCCCCGTGGATCTGGGATCCCTCTGGATCCCCTCTAGGCAAAATCCCTGTGGAATTGCACCACGCCATGGTGCTGGTGGTGCCCCAAACTGCCCCCCACGGGTGCTGAGGGCGGGCTGGGGTTGTTTCCCCATCGCAGGGCTTGGTTTGGGTCGCTCTTGCCATTGTTTCAGGTGTGGGGTGTGAGTTACTCCTACACGTGTGTGCCACAGGGGCATTCCGGCCTGAGATCCTGGGCTTTTCCCATCCTTCTGCCAGGCCTGGAGAGCTCTCTGTCCCTGCTGTCCCTGTCTGGGGCCATCCTGGAGAGGCTGGTGCACCCCCTGGGTCCCCCTGCAAACCTTGGCCATGGCAGGAGGTTTTGGTTGCTAAGGAAGGGGTTTTAGTGCTGCTCCTTTGGAGGGGCACATCCCTGCCAGATTTCAGTGTATCCCATGTAGGGGGGTGGTGTTTGCATCCCTGCCACCCTGAAACAGGAGGATGGGATGAAGGGATCAGTGTGTTACAGTGACACAGGGACCTTCTAGGAGCTGCAAAGGGGTGTTTTCCCCTCCAGGTGCCCCAGGCAGAGTGGACAAGAGGAAGGTCTTCTGGAGCAGGGAATGAGCTGGGATTGTTGGTCACTGCTTGAAGCCCTGGTACCCCACACCCCCCAGGGCTGTGGGTGGTTGAGGGTGGTTGGCAAAGCAGAACCCTCCACGTGGTGTCTGCTCAGCTGGGACTTGAGCTGGTGGGTTTTGGAGAAATCCCCCTGACTCCGATTTGGGGTAGTGATGCTTTCCTGGAGGAACCTGAGCTTTTCCAGAGCGCTGTATGCTGTCAGTTCTCTGGGAACCCCCAAAGGGATGGTTCACCCATCCATAAGCAGCACATGGATGGTGCTGGAGCTCTCAGGAGCGCATGGGATGGGGGGACACCCCACCTTCCTGCTCTTGGCTCGCTGTTGTCATCAGGACTGTTCCCCTGAGGTGTGAGCCGTGTCCTCCTGGTCCTCATCCCTCCACCATAAAATCCCTGCCATGGAAAGCTCCTTTGGCTCAGGCTTGCCAAGCCTCTCTCAGCAGGAATCAACTTCCCTGGCTGCTGCAGCTGCTCTTGGGGCAGCGACAAGTGGGGACCTGGAGTGGGGTCTTGAGGGGACAGAGCATCTCTGTGCAGGTCTGGGACATTTGTGGGCTGTTAACCAGGAGGAGCTGGATTTCCCTCCAGAATAAGCTACTTAAATTCCCTTTTTCTTTGTTACAGGCAAGTTGAACTCAAGCCACAGAGCTCAAAATGCTTTAGTAAAACCACCAAACCATTTGCTGTTGGTGTTCAGAATTGGCTGCAAAAGCATTTGGGAGCATCTCTCGACCCTTCAAAGTGCCCAAGGGATGGACAAAGTGGCCATTCTGCTTCCAAATTTGGGTTGGATCCCCCCAAATGAGAGGACTCCTGAGGAGCTGGTGGTGGGCACCCCCTGGGTGGGTGCCATCTGCTCCTGAAATGCCCACACGTGATTCCCAAAGAGCATTGCTGTGTCTTCCCTCGCTCCACCCAGAGCTGTCCGTGGCAGTGCTGGGCTCGAACACTCTCCTGCTTCTAAGAGATCCTGCAGGGTACAAAGTGCTATATAATTCTATGTTTATTTATGTATAGATATAAGCTGCAATGATCAGGTCACTCATCAGGCTGGGGCAGCACTAAGGATGCTTCCCCTCTCTGGGAGGTGTCCATATGCCATATCCTCGGGCTTCGGGGGAATTTATTTGGGATTTCTCTGCTGGACACTGTGGAAAGGTGACTCACAGTCATCTCCTTGTGCTGTTCTGTCCAGAGGGGCCAAGGCTGGCTGTGTTGGACCCTTTGCCATTTAAGCAGCCCCGGGCTCAGATGCCTCAGCAGACCCAGATGTCGGTGCGGCCCTGGACCTGCAGAACGGTGAGCACTCCCCGGGGCTCCAGAGGGGTTGGGGGGATCAGCATCATCACTGCCCTTACACCCCTTGGGACACTGGAAATCCAGCTCATTTTTAGCTCATGGCCATCCCTCCTTGGTGGCATTACCCCCCTCCTTGTCCCCACCCTCCTTTGCAGCGGGAGCACTCGGCAGCACCGAGATGGGGTTTTGTCCCACGCAGGAAATCTCCAGCCTGTTGCCACGACCCAAAAATGAGCAAGAAGTAACTCAAGTGGGGCTGTGATGTGAAACTCGGGGGTGTGGAGCTCTGGTACTTGCTCTGAGGTTGCTGGCAGGCAGCCTTGGACACAGCAGGGATCCCAGCTTTGAACACAGGGAGGATCCCAGCCTTGGGCACAGGTTGGGACCCCAGTCTTGGCCTCAGTGGAGTTCCCAGCCTTGGCTGTGCCAGGGTGTGTGCCCAGCACCGATTTGAGGAGCAGTGATTTGGGGTTTGGGCAGCTTTCATGGCACCTGGGAGTCCCCCTTTGCCCTTGCTCTGCTGCCGAAGTGCTGGACAGGTTGTTAAATGATACAGCCCTGCCGTCCCCTTCCCCTCCCACCATGGAGAATTCGGGAACCTCTGGGGGCTGCACATGGGAAAGGAGCTGCTCTCCTGGTCCCACAGCCCCAGCTGATGCCCTGGAGCTGCAGATCTGGGGACTGACGCCAGCGTGTCTCGCTCCAAATGTCAGTGCTCGCTGCTGTCTCCAGCCTGGGGGAGTTGTGGGGGTGGCACAGCTGGACCACCCCAGGCTCCACCGACCCCCTCCGAAATCTGAGCAGCAGGGCTGGGAGAGATCCGTGCTCTGCAGGGCTCAGGGAGGGCTGGGATGAGCCCCCCATCCCCGTCCTCTCTCAGGGGTTATTCCAGGGGGGTTTGGTCTCGCTCACACCCGGCAGGATGAGGGATGGATTGCCATGTCAGCCCTTATCTCACCCTGTAATGGCATTTTGCTTTTGCTGCTTCCATGATCATAATTGGGATGGCAATAAAATTTCCAATGCAGCAGCTGTAGACAGGGCTGAAAAAATGCATTCAGCCCAGAACTGATGCTGAGCAAGAGCTGGAAGGTGAGGCTGTCACTCCACACTCCTCTGGCCTGGAATTCCCACTCTGAGCAGGGTTTCCAGCAGATCTGGGGCTCCACCTCTACCCCCCTGTGCCCACAGAGCTTTGCCTGCAGGGAGCTGAGCAGTCCTGCCAGGACTGGGTTGTTTTCCACCCACAGCTGCCTCTCCCTGCTGTCCTCAGAGCAGGCAGCTGTCTGTCAGTCTGGCCTGTCAGTCTGTGCATCTGCCCACAAGTCCAGCCATCCAGTCGAATTAAAGCCTCTGGAATGATGGATCACCCTCCCGAGGTGTGGAGGAACAGCCACCCCGGGGCTCCGGGCTCCCTCTCCGGAGGGAAGCTGGGCATGCCAGGCACCCCTGCAGCCCCTGCCGTGGGTGATGGCACCCCACGGGGCTGAGCCCTCCTTCCTGAGGCTCGGGGCTGGAAAGAAGGTGGTGTTTTAGCCGGGAGCCTCAGGGAGGTGGCTGGGGCTGCCCTGAGCAGCAGCACGTGGCTGGTGGGTGCCACCGTGGTTCAGGTGAGGGATCAGGAGTAGATTTTGCCATCCAGGGTCCAGCTCTGGCAGCAGGCAACAGCGATCATGGCATGATTTATGTGCCAGCCCCCCCAGGGGCTCAGGCAGGCGCCACCAAGAAGCTGAGCTTAACGAACGACCTGATCTAACGAGGGCTGGCACACGGGGCTGGGCACACAAATGAGGTCGTTGGCTGGGGCAGAACCCGTGGGAGGCAGCTGGCACTCACAGTGCCATGGAATCATTGTCCAGTGGCACTGGGGGGGCTCTGCTGGGCACTGCCGGCCAGACTGGGACAGGGCTGGCACTGGGTGGGGGGCTCTGCTGGGCACTGCTGGGCAGATTGGCACAGGGCTGGCACTGGGGGAGGCTGTGCTGGGCACTGCTGGCCAGACTGGCACAGAGCTGGACCCAGGGCTGGCATTGGGGTGGCTCTGCTGGGCACTGCTGGCCAGATTGGGACAGGGCTGGTACTGGGGAGGGCTCTGCTGGGCACTGCTGGCCAGAGCGGGACAGGGCTGGGCCCAGGGCTGGCATTGGGGTGGCTGTGCTGGGCACTGCTGGCCAGAGTGGGACAGGGCTGGCACTGAGGGGGCTGTGCTGGGCACTGCTGGCCAGACTGGGACAGGGCTGGCACTTGGAGGGGCTGGGCTGGGCACTGCTGGCCAGAGTGAGACAGGGTTGGACCCAGAGCTGTCACTGAGGGTGGCTGTGCTGGGCACTGCTGGCCAGAGTGAGACAGGGCTGGCACTCGGGGTGGCTGTGCTGGGCACTGCTGGCCAGAGTGGGACCGTGCCAGGCCCAGGGCTGCCACTGGGGGCTGGCTGCACGTGCAGCAGCCCGAGCGCTGCGCTCGCCCCCGAGCAGCGTCATCCATCAGCTCCTGAAAGGTGGCTAATTACAGCGTATGCTTTTCTGCTCCCGCTATTAATCATCCTGCTCCACCACTTCAGCTGCTCCGGAGCTGCCGGGCTCGGGGCGGCGAAGGCGCGGGGTCCCTCCCTGAGACCCGGGAGCCCCTCCGGGTGACGTGTCCCCCCAGGCATGAAGGGACACTGGGGGGCACAGCCCATGCTTGGCCAGGCTCCGGAGTGTTCCCTCCATCCCTTTCCACACTGCTCCGTGCACACATGGCGTTCAGTTGGATTCGGTGTGTTCCTCCACCGAGGTTTCTCTGCCGGGGTGCTGCTCCCAGGCTGTGTTTTGGTGCAGAAGGTGAGTGATGAGATCATAAAGCAGGGAGCAGGAGGGGGAGGCAGCTGTAGGGGAAGGAGCAAATTCCCCTCTCTCACTGAATGGTCTGTGGGTGTGTCTCCGTGGGGGCAGGAGCCCTTGGCAGGAGCGTGGCCCTGTCTTCCAAGGTGCTCTGCCTGTAGCTGGGATGTGTCTGTGCCTGACTGTCCCATCGGTGCTCTTGTGAGCTTGCGTTCTGTAAATCAGCAACACTGTGCTGGGGGCTCTAACACTGAGGTGGCAGGAGGACAGTTCCCAGGGGCTCAGGTTTCCCATCCCTTCTCATGGGTTGGGAAGAAACCTGAGTATGGGCAGACTTTGGGCTCCAGGTTGGTTTGGGTGGGCACCTTTTGGCTTGGATGGGGACCTTGGAAAAGCCCTGATTTGGGTGGGAACCTTTGGGCTTGGATGGGAACCCTTGAAAGCGGAGGCCCTGGGCTGCATCCTACACTTTGGTGGGTGAGGAGGAGGGTGGTGTTACAGTGGGAGTCTCTTAGACCTGGAGTGTCTCTGAACTGGGTGGGTGCTCATGGGGGCTGTGGCCAACAACTGGTCCTGGTGACAGACTGGGATGGTCCTGGGGATGTAGGGTGTGGGCCACATTTGCCTTGTAGACCCTCTTCATCCTTCCCATGATGTTAACGGGCTTCTGCAAATTAAATTTCTCACTGTGCAGAAGGAACTTGCTGGGAATCCTCCAAGTAAGAACCCCTGGTGTCCATGTGGGGACAGACTCAACTCCAGCATTTCTGATGGCACCAGTGGAACAGCTCAGTGGCAACCAAGGGTTCTGGGCTGCAGGTGAAGAGAGGGAGTCAAGCTCAACTTTCGGGTGGTCCAGCAGGTACTGAAGTTGTTGAGATCCAGGTCAGGTTTAATCTCAGTCACCATTTGCCAGGTCTGAGTGGTGGTTCAACCCAGCTCCTTGGGTAGAAATAAGTGCAGCACCCACATGTCCTGCCCTCCCTTCCCTCCTTCCAGAGGAGTTATTCACCTTGGTAGAGAAATAAAGATGCTGCTGGAATATTAAACACCTCCCCAAAGCCCCTGTTGCTGATGAGTTGCTTCTGCACCTCGTTCCTGGTACATGCAGTGACCTTTCAGAAATGTTGTACGTTGTGGTCGTATCTAAATGTCTTCTCTCCTGGGAGCATCTTGTGGAGATAGAGATTCAGACATGATGTCTATCAAGAAGAAAAGCAGATTGCAGCCAATCTGTGGCTGCCTGCACAGTATTGCCTGGGCCACATGCTCAAGAATCATAAGGTTGTCTCTAAAAATAAGTGGTGGCTTCTCTCGAGTCATCTCCTCGGTGTCTCAGCTCATTAGGGAATCCTCCTTTCTGGGGTTTCGTTTGCAAGGGCTGGGAGTTTCCATGTGGGAGGGGAGTGAAGAGTCCTGTGGTCGTGGCTGCTGAGGACTCCAGGTGAGATCCCGGGGTGGGGAGATGGCTCCATGAAGACACCAACCGTGGCGTTTGCCGGGTGGGAAGGTAAATCCTTCCAGCGCCAGGAGCTCGCGCAGTCTCGCTGCTCCGGCGCCGTCTCGCCGGCCCTGAGACCTGGGGCTGCTGAGCAGGAGGTGCAGCAGCTGCCAGTCACCGAAATAACTCCCTTCTGGAGAAGCTCCGGGTGTTCTCAAGCCATCCCTTAAGCCTCGCTGTGCGGTGACCCGGCAGAACACACGTCTCCTGCACGCGCGGCTCCGGTCGCGCTTTCGCTCCCCATTTCCACACAATTGTCACGAAAATCTGTTTCTGTTTGAGCAGCCTCGAGAGGGACACAAGGGTGACCATCAGGAGCACAGCCAGCACGGTCCCAGCCCCCCTGCTGGACTCTGGTGTGGCCTCTTGGGGACAGCCACTTGGCCACTCGGTGTCCTGCGGACCCTCAGGCCATTCGGCAGGTCCTGCGGGGTGGGAGAACCCACCATAGTGCCCCTCTGGACCCCCAAGGCTGCCCCACTGCCCACCCAGCCCCTCAGGTCTCCCTCTGCTCCTCCAGATCTGCCCTTCTGCCTGCCCAGCCCAGCTCTGCTGGGAAAGGCACTGACCCAGAAAAAACGTGCCGAGAGCAGCAGAGCCAGGAGAATTTGTTTCCCAGCCAGCCTGTGATGGGATTAGGAATAACTCTCTACTGGATAATTCTCCATTAGGTCTGGTGATTGATTTTCTTCCCTCTTACCCCCAGCTCTCTGCTCCTCTCCCTGTTCCAGCTGCATTTTTCTCATGCTTGGTTTGCTAATTGCCTCATCACCAGAGCCTTGGCGAGCGAGGCGTGGGCACATCACTGGCCTCCTTTGACCCTCCGACTTTCCTGCCTCTTTGTTTATGTCTCGGCTCTGATTTAATCTCCTCCACACCCCAGCATAAGCTGGAGTGTTTCCTACACGGAGGGAGGAACCTGCTGGTGTCACCCCAGGAGCCAGGGAAGGTCCTAGGGATGCCCCTGCAGCTCCTCCCCATCACCTCCACCCTCCGCATCCCCCCGGGGCTTTTCTGGGGCTTTGCCAAGCTCTTTGTGGCCACAAACCCTCTGGCTTTGCAGACTCGAGGCAAGGGATAAAATAAAGCTGCAGGAGTCACAGGTTTGTTTTTGGGGGTGGCACAGGTCCCTTTTGGTCTCCATCTCGGTGTCTCTGGGAGCTGTGCTCTGGCACGAGCTGCAGCAGTGTCTGGAAAAACACTGTTTGAATCCCTAACTTCACATCTGGGCATAAAGCTGCTCTGTCAGGTCTAAAAAAGACCAGAAAGTCCCCCACAGGGACCTCCATCATCCTGTGATGCCACAGGTCGGTGTCAGTGGCATCACCAGTGAGAGCTGGGCATGAAGCAGACCCTGAGTTTCTACCATGCAGCCCCAAAACCCCATGGGGGCTTTGTTTCTGCAGGTTGTTGCAAGGTGGGACTGAGGGCTCGAGGTTTCCTGGCAGGGAGGAAGGAGCAGGATTGGTCCTTTGGCACAGGACTGGGCTCCTGGAGCTCTGTCCTGTGGCAGCTCTGGCTGCCTTGAGACCTGGGCCAAGGGCTCAGCCTGGCACCCACCTCTGGGAGAGGTTGGCATTGGGGTTCAGGGTGCCCATCCTCTGCCCCAAACCCCTGCCAGCAGCCTGGGGAGGTTTGAGTCCTGTTCCCATTCCTGGTAATCCACATCTCCTCTGGATCACACCCTGGGATTGGGGAGCATGGGGAGCTCGTGCTGAGGGAGAGTCCAGAACTCTTCCCCCAATCCTGGCATGCTGCAAGCGAGCCAAGGAAACACCATGCTGCTTCCACAGGGAGTTCTGGACACTCCAAGCCCCCACCCCGGCGGTGACAGTGTCTGTGAGGGTGCTGGCACGGCCAGGGCAGGGTTGGCACTGAGTGCCACTGGCACAGAGCCGGGCATGGGCTGGGGACAGCAGCCAGGGAGTGAGGGTGGCAGCAGGGACAGGGCTGGCGCTCGGGGTGTTGCCAGCAGCATTTGGCTGCCTCTGGTGTTTGTAGGAGTCCTCTCCTGTCTCGTGCCAGATTTGGGACACGCTGGCACTGGCATGAGTCGCTGGCACTGGCACCTCCCGTGACCTGTGTCTTAGGGCTGGTATTATCCCCCCCACATCGGCCTTTTGAGTCCCATCATCACTTTCTGCCCCATTCGCTCCCTCCCTGCTTGGGGGTCTCCATCCTGCAGCAGCAGCAGCAGCAGCATCCCATTTTCTGAGCACAGAACCTCCCCTGGGTGCCTCTGCCTTCCCCCATGGAGAGGGGATAGCACAGGCCTGGCCAGGAGCAGCAGCGTTGGGGTTCTGGAAGGAGATGAGGTTCTGGAAGGAGAAGGTCTCAGCAGGACCATTTGCATCCTGCACATCTATGGAAGAACAAAACAAGACGTCGCTTTGACTGAGGTGTTTGTATTCAGGCAATGTCCAGGCAGGGCAACCTGGAAATGTCAACCTGGGCTGATTTTCTGGCCTTTATTCAGGAAAAGGGAGAATTGACTCTTGGAGGAACTGATGGTGCTGAGCACGTGCCAACAAAGCAGGAGTTGTTTGGAGCACGTGGAAGGGCCTGTGCTGCCTCCTCTGCTCTGAGAAATGGTGGGAACAGGGAGTGAAATCACACCTGCAGGAATCCTGGAATCCCAGAATGGTTTGGGTTGGAAGAGACCTCAAAGCCCATCTTGTTCCACCTCCTGTCATGTGCAGGAACACCTTCCACTAGCCCAGGTTGCTCCAAGCCCCATCCAACCTGGCCTTGGACACTTCCAGGGATGGGACAACCACAAGCCAGGGTGGCCAGTGAGCATCCAAAAACCAGCTCCTCCGTGCTGCCAGTGGCTGGGACAGAACTGGCTCGGTGGCCACACATCCTGGTGGGGACACAGGGATGGAGGGGGCTCTTCCAGCGGCTCACAAGTGGCCAAAAATCCCTCTGCTCTGCTTCTTCCCCTCCCAGCCCTTCAGCCCCCAGCTTTGCTGGCTCTGGCCCCCAGCCAGCCCTGCGTGCAGCAGGCATGTTATTTTTAAAAACAAATTAAATGTGAAGAAGAGCCTCTATCTAGGCCTTCCACTGGAGTCTTAATTGGCCTGGCTCCCCCAGGACCAGCCAAGGCCCGGGAAGCGCCGCGCTCCAGCAGAAATGAGCTATTAATAAACAGAGTGGCTCGGACCGTGGGGCCCCGGGTGTCACTGCAGGGGCCTCGGGGTCTCTGCAGCTGGGGCAGCCTCTGCAGCACATCCTGGGGCTGCCAGAGACCTGCGGAGACAGACCCCACCTTGACTTGGATGCCTAAAATTCCTGGAAAAGGCTCAAAACAGCATTAGTGGAGATACACGGAGAAGTACCTTTGTTTAGAAGCTTCTAGGTGCACACCAGAAGGATGAGCACACGTGTGGTTCAGTGATGTTACAGTTTTTATAACGTCCAGTAATTAGCATATATGATATCTAAAAACCAACCCATGGTACCCATTTCCCCTGGTGCCCACCCTCAGAAAGCTCAGAACTGCCCCTCGGAGCCTCTCCAAGGGCTCTGGGCCTTCCCTTCTGATGTCTTCAAGCTGTTCTTGCAGGTGCTGCTTCAACACTTTGTCCTTGGCAAAACTCAGAAATATGTGAGAAAGTGCCCAGTGATTTCTCAACACCACCTAAGTATGTGAGTAATCCAGAAAAACCTATATCATTCTAAAAATTCTGGAAAATCTACACTGAAACTCTTAGGCATCAACTCTTTGCTCCTAAGCGTGGATTCCCCTTGGATTTGAAAGGAAGGGTCTCACCCAGCACTCATCAACGCCCACTGTGGGGTTTGCTGAGGGTGCCAGGGCTGTGCCTGGCTCCACCAGAGCACCCACGGGTGGGTGTTGTTGCTGAGGGTGCCAGGGC
>JAWWEU010000082.1:3599920-3616236 GCA_035583155.1 Acropternis orthonyx
AAGAACAAATAAAGACAACTAGGAAAATTAAATTTTCCAGCAGGTCCATTTAAAGATCCTGTTTCCCTCTGGGATGAGAAACCAGTTTTCTTAGGAATCAAAGAGACTGTGGCTCTCTGTGAGGGTGGGCACAGCCCTGGGCAGAGAAGCTGTGGCTGTCCCATCCCTGGAAGGGTCCAAGGCCAGGTTGGACAGGGCTTGGAGCAACCTGGGATAGTGGAAGGTGTCCCTGCCCATGGCAAAGGAGTGGTACTGGATAAACTTTAAGGACCCTTCCAACCCAAAGCATCCTGGGATTCTGTGATTTGCTGCTGTTTAAACCAGTTTGTATCCCTGCCATGAACATAAATGACACACTTACACTGCCCCCATTGCTGAGCTCCATCAATAAGCCCAGGATCCTGCTGGATCTTAAATGCTCCATTTATATTCCTTATTTTTACAGCATTTCAGCCCTGGGTGAGGTGTTGGGGGAGCAGCACCAAGCCAAGACTCACTGCTGGGCAGGCTGGGAAGAGGTGGAATTGCAGAGGAGCCGGCAGCCCCACGGGGTGGATGGTGCAGGAACCAGTGCCAGTTGCCACCTCCCAGAGTCCTGCATGCCCTCCCTGAGCTGGTGCCACCCTCAAGGATGGCTCAGCCTCAGCATGGGGTTTTATCAGCTCTAACACACAGCCCAGGCCCTGAAGAAACGGCCCCAAACAGGCACAACCTCCCAGTTGTGTTGGGGTCAGCTGGGGAATGTGGCTTGGAAAATAAACACAAGGAGGGGGAAGCTGTGGAGGAGGGTGGTCACAGCACCCACTGAGTCCCACTCCAGCCCCCCAGAGGTGCCCCGTCCCAGGGGGTACCCATCCCACTTGCAGGGTCAGGCTCAGACAGTGAAAATATGGTGGATAAATCCACTTTTCTCATGGAATTCCTCATCCCCCAAAGCCTCATCCCATGTCGCTGCTCCCAGGAGAAATCCCTGCAGTTGGCTTCCCACAGAGGGGCCCCCACTAATGAGGGCCACCAGTGATTTGCTGGTTAGTTCAAACACTGAATAGAAGGGAGGAAATAATAAAATATTTTGAGGTTTAGAAATGTTAAAAAGGTGACTTTATCCCAGAGGGGACAGGCACCAATGGGAGGAGTTTTTCCAGCAGCTGGGTTGGGGTTTTGGTGCTCCCTGAGCACTTGTAAAGCTCTGGGAGACAAAAAAGTGTGTTTTCCAAGGACTCTGCTCCTCTGGTGCAGCTGCTGCAGGAAATCCCAGCAAAAACAGGGAAGGAAACAAAACCATTCCACCTTGACAACCCGTCTGGAGTAACACAACCTGGAGAGAAGGGAATTAATGACATGATTTGGGAAGTTTTTAGGGTGGGAATCCCCCCCTTCAATACAACTGCCATCCATGAAGCCACCTCCAAAGCCATCCCTAAAGCCATCCATGAAGGAGGAGGAGTGTGAAGCTCCAGGATCAGCTTGAGGGACACAAACCCAACACTGGGATCAGTGTCCCAAACCCAACAGTGGGGTCAGTGTCCCAAACCCAACTCTGGGGTCGGTGTCCCAAACCCAACACAGGGTTGGTGTCCAAAACCCAACACTGGGGTGGGTGTCCCAAACCCAAGTTAGTGTCCCAAACCCAGCACTGGGGTGGGTGTCCCAAACCCAACACAGGGTCGGCGTCCCAAACCCAACACTGGGGTCGGTGTCCCAAACCCAATACTTGGGTTGGTTTCACAAACCCAACACACCAAGTTGCACTGAAGGTGATTCAACATCTTCTGGCATCACGTGGGTCCAGAGCGATGCTGGGGCTGCCGGGGGGCTCCAGGGGCTCTGGGAGCTTCGGGGAGGGAGGCCCAACCTCCAGCTTCCTTGAGAGGTGCAAGAAGCAGCTTTTGAAAGAACATCCTCCAACAAACGGGGCGCGGCGGGTCGTGCGAGGGCGATTCCCTGCGGCGCCATGGCCGGAGCCCGGCGAGGCCGGGATGGGGAGCGGGAGCTGCCGTGGATCCGGGATGTGCAGTTGGAAGCCCCCAGGCCCCCGTCGCTGCCAGGGAAGAGTCGGAGGTAACAACCTGCTCTGCAAACGGGGCCCAGGAAGGAGATCCTGGCAGTGCCCTGGGACGGCTGCTCCGGGGTGATAATCCGGGGTCCTGGGGGGGATTCATGGGGGCACAGCCCGGAGCTGCTCAGCGGGTGCTGCCCCAGCAGAATGAGGAGTTTCAGAGGAAGCCACGGTGGTGGCAGCACCGTTGGTGGCAGCAGAGTCAGCCAGGATGGGGAAGCGAAACCCGGCGGCTCCGTCCCGCTGTGTCACTGCTCTCCTCATCTGGGCTCTGCCTTCTCCCTCCCCACGCACAGACCCCTGTCCTGTCCTCACCCCGGACCTGCCCGAGGGTGTCACAGCTTTCCCTGCTCTCGTCCCACACGTCTCCCACCGTCGTGTCCTCCTGGGGGTCACCGAACAGGTCCCCCAGGGCAAACACCGACCCTGCACCCACCGGGGTGCCACCCAGCCCACGCGGAGCCCCCGGGGCAGCTGCCACCCCCAGGGCATCTTCTGGAGTCCCTATGCCACCGAACCGCTGTGTTTTGCCACCGAACCGCTGTGTTTTGCCCCCAAACCACACCACGGAGCCTCCCCAGGCTGCTGCTTCCCCTTTTCTCATTATTCTTCCTCGGAGCCGGCACGGAGCGGAGCGAGAATCCCCGACCCCGGGGGAGTGACACCGCCCTCCCTGCTCCCTGCAGGACCGGAGCGCCTTCCCGCTGTGCCAGCTTGGACCTGGGTGCCCCCGAAGCGCCCAACCCCATGGGAGACACCCCGCCCCGGCCCCCCAGGTCAGCCCTCATCTACAGCAACGTGGGTGAGTGACATCCCGACCCCGCTGTCCCCCTGCCCGCCGAGGTGTCCCCTCGGATGATGGGAATGAACCCACTGCTGTCCCCGTCCTGCCCCTGGCCATACCCGGCTGCCACCCCTCCGGTGCTTGGTGTGGCTTTGAGGCTGGAGATGTGCAGTGGGGCAGGAAATGTCCAGTGGGGCAAAGAGCAAGGTGTTTGTACCCCCATCCTGCTCCAGCTCCCTCTTTATTCTCCTCTGTCGTGTCTGTTCCTCCCTCCCCAGGAGAGCTGCGGGCCCACCTCGTCCCCCCCAAGGCGAGCCGAGGGGAAGGCATTGGGAGATCCCTCTCTCAGCCCACCCAGGACCCTCTGCCTCCCCCATTACCCAAAAAGCAGCTCCAGCGAGCCGAATCACTCCCAGAGCAGAGCCCATCCCGCCCCTGCCAGGGCGACCCCACTCCATGTGCCACCAGCATCCTCTACAGCATCCCACCATCCCACCTGCGGCACGAGGAGGGGGCTCCCAGCTCCGTCCCCCCACGGGACAGACCCCCCTGTGCACCCAAGAAGCCCCTGACCAAGTCCCGGAGCCTGGGGGAGGCGGTGGCCTGGAGCAGCCCCCAGGAAGCCCCAGCGCCCAGCCTGAGGGAGGTGACATTCCGGACAGCAGACGGCGAGCTGGGGCAGCTCCTGCAGAGCCCGGCCGGGCTGTGGGGGGTGGTGTTGGGGTGCCAGGCAGCCAGCCTGGGCCGGCTCTCCGCTCGCATCCAGGAGCAGCTGGTGGGGCTGGAGGAGCAGCAGCAGTTGCTGGAGGCAGAGCTGGTGGGCAAGCGCTGGGGCGCCCTCAGGATCCTGGAGCCGGAGCCGTGCTGCGAGAGCGGGGACGCCTGGTACTTCAGGGTGGGCTTCACCTTCGGGCAAAGCCAGCTGGTGTTTGCAGCCAAGGTAAGCAGGGAATTGGGAGAACAGCCCTGTTGGTGCAGAGGGAGGCTCTGGCTTTTCCACAGGGCCCCTCACGCAGCAGCTTCCCCTTTCTGCACCTACTTCTGCATTTGCTAAAGGACACGGTGCTGCTGGTGGGGGGCCTGAGGTGACAAGGGTGACACTCCCGTGGGTCCGAGGAGGACGGCACTGCTGGGAGACATGTCCTGGCAAGTTGTCCAGAGGGTCCAGCATACACTGTATAGAGGCTGGAGTAGAAGGGGCTGCTCAGGAGTGAAGGATGAGACCCATCCCTGCAGCTCTGCAGCTCTCCTGGGGGGGCTGCTCCATCCCCCCTCACGTCCCATTTCTTGCTCAAAGCCACTCAAACGGTGCATGGCTCTGAGCTGAAAGGGTGACCCAGCCCAGGATGAGGCACCCTGGGCTCTGTCCTGGCACAGCCTGCCGTGTCCCCTCTGTCCTTGCAGGTCCCCAAGCCGTGCTGCTCCAGCCTGGGGGTGCAGAGCTCCCTGGGGACACACTGCAGCATCCAGCGCCTGATGGGCCGATTCACCGACCGCCTCCCTCGGGAGCTGCTGCTCCCAGGAAACCCTGGAGAGCAGAGCCAGTGCCCTTCCAGAGGGGAGCCGCCCACCCACCCTGTCCTGCAGGTCCTCATTTGTGCTGAGGTTCCCTACCAGACCCTGGCAGGCTTCGTGAAGGGATCCCATGCCTTGCACAGGACCAGCCCCGGGCACTACGAACGCCTGGCCTGCCTCCTGCTCCTACAGCTGTGCCTGGGGCTGGAGCACCTCCAGGGCCAGCACATGGGGCAGGGGGACCTCAGCCCCGAGAACCTGCTGCTGGTGCAGTGCCCGTGTCCTCCTGGGAGCCAGCAAGGCAAGGAGGAGCCCCTGGGACTGTCCCTCCCACGGCTGCTCATCAGCAGCTTCTTCAAGGCCAAAGAGAAGCAAAGACCTTTCTCCACCAGCCAAGAGCAGGACTGGAGCCAGGGCCTCGCTGCAGCCACCTCCCCAGCAGCAGATGAGCTGAGGCTGGGCAGGCTGATCTATCAGATCTTGCACATGGACATCTCTCTGGAGGACACCTTGGGGTTGAGAAGCAACAGGCTTCCCGAAATCCCCTCCCTGTCCATCTATTCCGCAGGACTCAAGCGCCTGGCCACGCTGCTCCTCCACAGAGATCCTGCCCAGAGGGTCTCCATGGAGCAGGCCAGGAGCATCCTGCAGGTCCTGCTCTGGGGGCCACGCCAGGAGCTCTTTGCCAGGAGCAAGAAGACCCTCCCGCTGCTCCAGAGCTGGGTGGAGGTGAAAAGGGCTCTGCTGCTCCTGAGGTTTGCGGAGAATTCGGCGGGGACAGGGGGGAGCCCTGGCCTCGAGGAGTGGCTGTGCTGCCAGTACTTCCAGGAGGTCACAGCACACACCCTCTACCAAGTCACCCAGGCTCTCTACACTCCCTAAAGCCAAGCTCAAGCTCACCCCACCCAAAAGTCTCCTCAAGGCCAAGAGCCCAGTGGCCAAATCTGCCTCTGTCCGTGGCAGGGGGCGTGAAACTAGATGATCTCTAGGGTTCCTCTCAACCCAAACCATTCCATGATTCTGCGAAACCCTCCTCATGAGGATCTCATGCTTGTCCTCACTGAGGAAACTGTGAATCCAAATGCAAACCCGCTTCTCCCACAGCTCATGAGTGATGGAGCTGGGACGAAGCTCACACACACAGGGTGTGTTTTCACACCATCTAATGGTTTTTAGTTTTGAGGCTGATTTCCTGCAACATCTGGAATGGCTGGATGGGAGCAACAAGCACCAACTTAGTGACTGATTATCCTGAGCAAAGAATTTGCACAAAACCCCGTCAGCCCCCTCCTGTAACCACGAGGCTTTTGCTGTTTCAAGAAACACTCAAAGCCACCCATGACAGCCCACCTTAATGCAGCTCCTACCGCCTGAGCCTCTCAGAAACAATTTGTGGCCCAGTCACAAATAAAAATGACAAGTTTAAAGGGGGAAGTACAGCAGCCACACAGCTTCAATAAAACCTGGAGCTGAGCCTCTTAAACACTGGTCCTTTATGTGCTTCTTTGACAGCGTTACACACTCCGGTGATGGATCCAGAGGGAAACACAAAGCCAAACTTCCCTGCCTGGCAGTGTTTAGCCAGAACAGCCTCACTGGTGTATAATAATAGCTCAGGTGAGTTTATGGGCACCCAGAAAGGGCTGTTGCATTTGCTCCTTGCTGTGAAACACATGGCACCCTGTGGGACCTGCTCCCTGGTTCCCAAATCCATGTGGATGCTGGGGCACCATCCCGGTGAAGGGCCGTGCTCAGGTCATTTAAATTATTATTAAGTAATTATTAACCCGCTCACAGCCACCTAGATGGGATATTAGGGAAAATTTCTTCTCTAAAAGGATGGTCAGGCACTGGCACAGGCTACCCAGGGCAGTCAGTGGTGGAGTCACCATCCCTGGAAGTGTTCAAAAAACATGTGGCTGTTGCACTTGGGGATGTGCTTTAGTGGTAGCCTTGGCAGTGTTGGGGGAAGGGTTGGGACTCAATCTTAGAAGCTCTTCCAGCCAAGACAAATCCATGGTTCCGTGACTCCATCACCTGACAGCAGCAGGAACAGCCTCCATGGGCTGTGCAAACAGCAGGACCCTCCCCACAGCCACCCCTGGGTAGCCCCTGTGTGCCCATGGATGTGGCAGTGGCACAACCAGGCAGTCACCAGAGCCCATGGCATGGCTGGATCCGGGAGGACTCCTCCTAGGAGTTCCTAGGAATTCCTGAGCTCAGAAGAAGGCAAAAAAAAGCCTTTATAACCAGAGCTGTGACCCTCCCCACACACCCCAAGATGAAACCACAGAACAGCACAGTCCCAGCTCCTTGGTCAGGGCGTTTCTGCCTCATGCCCTGCGCTTGCAGACCCAGCCAAGCCCCCCACCCTCCTCTCTGTGAGGCTCTGTGACCATTCCCACCCAGAACAGCCTCCCTGCCAAGGCTGGACCACACCAACCCTGGCACAGGCACCACCCAAGGCACAGAAATGGTGTTGAAATTCCATTATGGGCTTTTGGGTGCCCTGGGTGAGCCCCAGGCACTGCTGCCCATCCCGCTCCCCTCTGCTGTAGTATCTGTCATGGCTACGAGATGGCAGCAAAACCCCTTGGCATGGCAGCAGCTCCCACACATGGGCACCTCATCCTGGAGAGACAGACAAAATCTGCTTGTGCAGGCCCAGGCTGGCAGCTCTGAGCATCCCCTGCTCTGGTTTCCAGCTTGGGTGACCCCCTCTCCCTCCTGCCAGGGGCAGCTTGGAGCACCCGAGAGCACAAAACATCTACAGGGGGGTTGTGATGTTTAAGGCAGGACCACAGACATCTCCCTGCTGGGAGAGCAAAACAAGGCACAGGCACCACCTGGCAGAGGGAAACCGGAATATTTCCAGAAAACCAGGCTGGGAGGGTCAGACCTTTGCCAATCCTGGTCATGGCACCTCCTCTTTGCTGGCCTTTAGCACTGGTACACCAACAACATGGAATACTGGAATATCCTGAGCTGGGAGGGACCCCCAGGGATCATCAAGTCCAACCCCAGGCCCTGCACAGACACCCAACAATCCCACCCTGTCCCCCAGAGCGTTGTCCAAACCCTCCTGGAGCTCTGGCAGCCTTGGGGCCGTGCCCACTGCCCTGGGGAGCCTGCTCAGTGCCCACCACCCTCTGGGGGGAAGAGCCTTTCCCTGAGATCCAACCTAAAACCTCCCCTGACGCAGCTTCAGGCTGTCTCCTCAAGTCCTGGCACTGGCTTTCCAAAAATCCCTCTAAGAAGAACCCAGTTGTAGAGCCAGAAGCAAATCGGGAAGAGACCTGTGGGGAGCACTCTGGTATTCCCTGGATGGCAGTAGAACCAGGACCCCTGCTCCCTCCCTGCAGACGGGACAGCTGTGGGACATGCCATGCTGTGAGCCCACCTGAAGCCAATTTAACAGCCCACCAAGAACCCCCACCTTGCACCACAATCACGGATCACTCCCCAGGCACCCCCAGGTTACTTTGTGCTGCTGATCCCACTCCCTGCTGCGTCTCCAAGGAGTTCCAGGCATTTGTTCTAGTGTGTTCCATGCAATTCCTGTCCTGCTGAGGCCAGATCAGCCTAGGGATGGCCTGTGGGGGGATCCTTAGGCCCCTCACTCACACATTTCCCAGCACGTTCCCAAAGCCAGGCTGGGGGAATGACAGGCCCCACCTTTTCCCAGAGCACACACACTCAGATCCCTCCCCTGCCATGCTTCTATTTACACACTCCCAGCATAACCTGGTGGAATAACCCGTCCCCATGGATTCACTGCTCCAAGGTTTTATAGAGGAAAGATTAATTGCCTTAAACCACGCCAAAGAAGCCTGCATGTACTGGGAAAAAAAAAATGAAAATACCACACACTTCAAAGCTCAGTTCTTTGGAGACTTATTTGATGTGACTTTGGAGACTTAAGTTGATGTGACTTCAGCTCAAGTTTTGTTAATTCCCAGCCTAAGTTTTGCTAATTCCAGCACCACATTGAGCCATTTTCCCTTCTTTTCACCATCCTGAACACAAACAGGATACTGTGGACCCCAACAACAGTCTCTCCTTACTCCTCAACCGCCCTCTGTCCCCCCAGGATCTCTGGAGCCTGCCCAGCCCTCAGTGACACTACTGAGCTGCAGAAGTGCCACAAGCCTTCCTAAACCACCACCAAAAAATTCCTCAAGCTCCCCTGGACAGCCAACACCCCGGTGGAAGGATCCACTGTTACTGGCAACCCTGAAATTGCCGGAATTTAAGTTGCATATTTGATACTCACAGCAGAGCCATGAGCTTCTCTCACACTCCACTTTGTGATTTCCCAACCAACTCGTGCCCCAAAACACTGGCAGAGCGCAGATGATCCAAATTACCAGTGGAAATGGCCAACCTTCTAACAATTCACTAGAAGTAGACTTTTTCAGGATTGCTGAGTTATTCCAAGCCCTGGCAGAGCACATCCATGAGTCCCAGTCAAGCAAAGAACGAGCAAAGCCTTTCCACACCTGCAACTTTAATGGTTGGGGCAGTTCCAGAGCCACCTCTTCAAGAGTGCAAGTCTTTTAAACAGCTTAAAACCAGCAATAAAAAGTAAAATATAAATTTTTATTTAGAATTAAAGCAAATACTTCAGTATCACAAACACAATATTAAACTTCAAGAAATATACTGCTAATTTGGAGGGAGCATTTATTTTGCACAACCATGCACACGAAAAAAAAAAATAATAAATCCAGAGAAAGATGTGGAGCCTGAAATTTTCAACATCTCACCACCAAAAAGCAGCTGGGTCACAACGTTTCGTACAGAGTTATACAGACTGGAATAAGATGTTGACAAAATTTCTACAGAATCATCTTTATAGACAACAAGAAAGCTCTAAAGAGGCAAACATTGCAATCTAGTCTTCTTCTGCTGAGTCTCTCTCAAACGTGTAGGCCATGAAGCAAGCGTCTGGTCTCTTGGGGACAAGGGGATGCCCTGGTCTCACAATCTCAAAGCCCAAAAAGCTGAAAGTACGGAGCAATGCAGCTAAAAAACAAAGCAGGAGACAAGTTTCATCCACGTGGTACTGCCCATCCACCAAACCCCACCTCTGCTGCTGCAGTTACACCTCCAAGAGAGCTGCAAGTGAACACCCACCTCTGTCATCTCTGTTCTTGGGGAAACAAATGAACACGTGATCAACTCGAAGCTGTTCTTCAGCAAATTCTAGAAGAACTGCGAAACTGGAAGAGAAATACCACGTGTTCAGCGCACAGGGAACATCCTGAAGGGATTGGAAGGCACCCACAGGACTGAGCTCAACACCTGGCCCTGCACAGCCCCAGCAATCCCAATCTGTGCCTGAGTGCTGTCCAAACACTCCCTGAGCTCTGGCAGGGTTGGCACTGGAAGCAAGTGGTTCCTTCAGAGATAGTCAGCAAGGCCCTGGGAGCCAATCCACACAGCAATTCCTAAGGATGGGTTGGAGCCTCAAATCAACAGGAGACCCCTGAGCCCCAGGTTGAGCTTGAGGGCAGAAATCTAAGTCTCAGTGTCACAGAAAATGTGGTTTTCTGTTGCAGCTGAAGGAAGAGCTGCAGAGAGAGACTGAGCCAGGCTGGGGTTTCCAGTGGATGAACCAGCCCAAAGTCACAGACTTCTGTGTGGTCCTGCCTGCAGCTCAAACCAGGATCACTGAGCTGCAGCCTCTTACAGGAGAACATCAAGCACCATAACTACACTTCAGCTTTCAGGATATAGAGAGGAGAGTTATTTCACCCCACTGACGTGGCAGGAGTTAATCCTGAGTTTTCCCTGACTTACCTGTCCTTGCTCCCCTCAGGCAGAGCACCACTGGGAATTTCTATGTAGAGGTTGTTGTTGTTCAGCACTGCTCTCCAACTAATGTGTTTGGCATCTGTAAGCCTTGACTGGACATTGAGAATTCTTGTCCTGTTGTTAGATGTTAGTTCTTCTGTTACATTCAGCCGATTATCCTGCAGCAGGAATAAGGGCAGGGTTATTTCCCATTCCTTCTGGAGGAGGGGTAACTCCCATTAATAGGATTGAGGCAAGGAATGCATCCAAAAAAGCGGCTTGTTCCTCATACTCACCGAATAAAATAAATTAGCTGAAAGATTGTGATCCCTCTGACTATTCCCTCGCCCACCTGGGATCTTCAGGGGTGGGTGAGGGACATCAGGAGCACCACCGAGGCCCCGGACCCAGGTTACTACAGCAATTGAAGGGAACCCTGGAACTGCAAAGGGATCACAGTTAGAAAGGCTGGACAAAGCCCTGGCAGCTCCAGGATTTACACAGCGATCAGATGGCAAGATTTAAATAAATAAACCAAACCTAGGCCAAGGGACTCCTCCCACTGCATCCCAAGCAAGTGGGAAGACAAAGGAGCCTCCAGAGCAGGGGAAGGAACTGCTTCATGCCCAAAAAGCCGCTACTGCAGTTTATTGAAGGAAAGACCAACCCAGAGGTGAAAACTCCTCTCGGTTTGAAGTGATCCAGGTGTGTTTCAGGCTTGACCCGATCTCAGAGGGGCCATTCTGCAGGAATGTGCTGTTATCTCCCTCACCTTGTTCTCATTTAGCAGGAACCCCAAGGCCAGCAAGGCAGGGATGGTTTTTCCCTGTGATATTCCACCCTAATCACCTCAGCCCTTCCAGCTCCAGCAAAATCCACCAAACCATCTCAGAGATGTCCCTCTACCTCCGATACCTCCACCACGCTCAGCAGCCTGAGCTGAGCCCACACCCGCAAACCCCCCAAATCCCTTTGCTGCCCGACTCCTCAGAGCAACTCTGCCACGCTCGGGGCTAAGAAATACTAAGTTTTGAAGACTTGAAGCTTCTTTTTTTAAGTTTCTCCCCATCCTCCGGAGCCCGTTTAACTCCTCCCGCGGCAGAGCAGCGCTGGCCCCTCCCTCTGCACCATCCTTCACCCGCAGGCTCAACTCTTGAGTTGCGTCATCTCAGCAGATGCAGCAATCGAGGCCCTTGGGGGAATTTTCACAATCGTCCTGTCTCCGAGTGCCAGGAGCCACTGCAGCCATTTGCAAATCAGGATAAACAGCTCCAAAAATAAGCCTCCATTTTGCACACTTTCAACAGGAGTTTCAGGGGTTTGGGGTGGGGTGGTTTTTTGTTTTTTTTTTTTTTTTTTAATGAGCTTGAAACTTGTGATGAATAATCCGTCTTAGAAAGGCTGGGAATGAGCAGAGAGGTTAAATATGTGCTGGAAGGCAGATTATATTTTTATATATATAAATTACATATATAGCAATTACAGTTTATTAAAAATATAAAGATTTAATTACATATTTCTATATATTCCTTTCTATATACTCGGGATTTTATATATAGGTTTTGTAGAATCATTTTTTTATGTATTTGTTTTGTATATTCATTTTTATATATTTACTTTGCATATTTATTTTTGTATCTTTTAGTATACTCATTTTTATATATTGACTTTGTATGTTCATTTTTGTATCTTTTGGTATACTCATTTTTATATCTTTTGGTATACTCATTTTTATATATTTTTGTATATTCCTTTTTATATATTTTGCATACTCCTTCTTATATATTTTGCATACTCCTTTTTATGTATTTTTGCAAAGCCCTTTTTATATATTTTTGCATACTGCTTTTTTATATATTCATTTTGTATACTCGGGTTTTTATATATTTATTCTGTATATTCGATTTTTACAGATTTATTTTGTATATGTTGATTTTTACACATATTTATTTTACATATTGATTTAAAATATAAAATTTTCATTTTGTAAAATTAATTAAGCGTTCCATTTTTAGGCTCTTTGAAAGCCTTTTTTTAGCACCACCATTATTTACTCCATCTCAGAACGACTGTAAATCACCCATTCCTGATCCCCTTTAAAAACAAACCTTTTCAGGAGGGTGCAGCGGCAATCCTTGCCGCAATTTCACCTTTCTCCCCCATAAAAAAAGGTGGCGCAAAACGAGATTTACAGCCACGAATGTATTTTAGAGCGGTATTTACGTGTCCTTACACTTCTTGATGGGGGCGGAAAATCATTTTTATACCGCAGTCAAGTATAAAAAGGGCTAAAAACCCCCTTTCACAGCCCCGTGTCCAGAGCACCCACCGCCCCAGTTCAGGTTATTTTCTTCCTCCCCAGCACCTGCGGGGCTTGTTTAACCTTTCGGTTGAGTTTTTAACCAACACTCTTACCCTCGATTAGTTCTCCGGAGTGTCCACAGTTACATAAGGGGATAAACAACCTTCAATCCTTTATTATCTTTGCCTAATTGTTGTTTCCCCCTCACACCGCCCCCTCCCTACTCCCCACAGCTCTGCTCCTGTCCCCGGTGCCCTCAGGGGTCCCTCTCAGGCCGTCGGGACGGACCCGGGGCGTTTAAAAACACCCTTTTTTTTTTTTTTTTTTGTGGTTTTCCTCAGCCTCCCCTCACGGGGCGGGGGCCAGGCCGCCCCTCCCCCGCTGCCCACGGAGCCTCCCACACACCCCTCCCCGGCCACCGGGGGGGGCTACCGGGCACGGGGACAACGAGGGTGAGGAGAAGGAGGAGGAAGAAGAGAAGGAGGAAGGAGGCAGCGAGCGCCCGGCGGTGCGAAGGCAGAGGGAGGCCGCGGCCCCTCACCTGCTCTGTCCGGTACTGAGGCTCAGCACAGCGGGCATGATGGTGCTTTTATTCCCCTCTTTCTCTCTAGCGAAGCAGTGGCTGTTGAGTATCCGTTGCAGGGAGGATTTCACCATCCGGCCGCTCTGGTCCGAACCCCGAAACCCTCCGCCGCCTCCGCCCGCTGCTCCCCAGGCGCTGCTACACAAAATGGCACCCCCGTCCCAGCGGGTCTATATATACCCTCCGGTCGCCACGCCCCCAACCGGGACCACGCCCTCAAAGCAAAGCCACGCCCCCAACGGGTCTAACGTCTCGCATTGGACGGCGCGGGTGTCAATCAGGGAAACGCCGCTTTCCATTGGTCGAGGAGCGAGCGGGAGGCGGGACAGCGAGAAGGGCTGGAAGGGCGGGCGGGGGGAGCGGCGCGCTGTGATTGGCTGAGCGCCCCGCGGTGGGCGGGGCCCGGCGGGGCTCGGGCGGCGCGCCCCTCGCAGCCCTCACTGCCCGCGGAGCCGCCGGTTCGAGTCCCGCCGGGCTGAGGTAACCGGGGCGGGCCGGCGTGCGAGGGAGAGCGGGCATGGAGGGACTTGGAAAGGCGTGGAAAGACACGGAGGGGTGGGGAGGGACACGAGGAGGGATAGGGGGGGCTTCGCATGGTGCGGCCCCGGGGCTGGAGGCAGCGGCACCCCCCTGAGGGGAGCCCGGCCGGGGGGCATCGCCGCGCCCTCCGCGCGGTGCACAAAGCTCGCTGCTGAGGGAAACTTTATTGAAAAAACAATAACAAAGTGTCCCAAGTAGTGGGAAAGGTCCCGGAAAAGACGGGCTGGGGTTGTGGTCTGGGTTTGGGGGGTGTGTTTGGGCTGTGGCCGTGCCCCGGCCTCTCCTGAATCCCCCTTTGGGCCGGCTGGGGAAGGGGGTTTGTGGGATTATAGGGAAATAGGGGTGGGAAATGGTTGGTTTATGGATTAATAATGGAATAGGGATGGGGAATGGTTGGTTTGTGGGTTTATAGGGGAATAGGGATGGGGAATGGTTGGTCTGTGGATTTGTAGGGGAATAAGCATGGGGAATGGTTAACTTACGGATTAACAGTGGAATAGGGACGAGGAATAGCTGGTTTATGGATTGACATAGCAATAGGGATGAGGAATAGTTAGTTTATGGATTAATGGTAGAATAAGGATGGGAAATAGCTGGTTTATGGATTAAGAGGGCAATAGAGAGGGGGAATGGTTGATTTATGGATTTGTAGAGGAACAGGGATGGGAAATTGTTGGTTTATGGATTTATAGTGGAACAGGGATGGGGAAGGGTTGGCAGTGATGATCTTTTAAGCTAAAATGGCTTTTTGCTGTGCCTTGGTGAGGAGGGGGATAAACTCCTGGTTATTTACACCACAGGATTTGGGCTCACCCCCATAACAGACACCCCCCGCCCTCTGCTTTCCATCTCCTGCCAGGGGCTTGGAAAACCCAGGTTTGGGAACATGGTTGGGTCTTTTTTCCACAGCAAGAACAGCCCCGAGAAAAAGATGGGAAGTGGGAAAACAGGGCAGTTCATCTGGATGGGATTGGTGGAAATGCAGCTTCATCCCTTTCGGGTGAGGGTCAGGCTTCAAAATTCATCTCCAAGCAGCAAATGGTAAATAGGTCAAAATTCCCATGGCTTTGGGAATCAGATCTTTGACATTTCAGCTGAACATTTCAGCCTGAAATCCAAGTGAGAAGCACATCACGGGGCACATCCCAAGCAGTGGATTTATCCTGTAAGGAAAGTAAGCTCAAAATAATGGTTTAAGTGATGCTGAATCCAGCTTGCAGGCAGGTGTGCCTTATAAATTAAGTGGGGAAAGGTGTTTATGGAGCCAAAGAAAACTGCTAAGAATACATTGTAATGATTATCACAATCATGGTTTTCTATTAAAAAAATTGTAGATGGCTGTATTTCTTTTTTCTTCATTCAAGTCAAGCTACAACACACCTATTTTATTGCCTCTAAGTGCCATAGCTGCATTTTTTAGGAGTTTTTTTACTATCTTACTTATTTTTATTTGCTTTCAAATATTCCCACCCAGGAGTTCTGAGCACATGGATAACCCATTGATTGGTTCCACTAAATCCCCAGCCACCTTCTGTGTCCCAAAACTGCTCTGATTGCCCAGGATGTGTTGAAAAACAAAACAGTGTGTGCTCTCCTGCAGCTTAGAGGAGAAGCCTGGCCTGGAGAGCAGCCAGGGGAATAGTCTGGGAGTTGTGGAAAGTCAGAGGTACAAGAGGAAAGTCCTTTTCCTTCTGCAGGAATCATCCCTTAGCTCCCAGAACACAACATAACTGAGATGTCAGAACTTTCACCTCTCGAGATTTGGGTGTTGATTTATGGAGGAGAAACTCTTCTCTTTAATTCATGACCCGGAGACCAGCTTGAAACAATGGGATAGCTGCAATTCCAGAATTTCCAGACCAAATAAAGCACATCGGAGGAGATTTAGCAACTCATGTTTTGTTTGTTGTATTAGGAGGGTTTTCCTGATGGGGGTGGGGGTGAGTGTGTTAGAGGGTGGAAGGGCTGCGTTAGCACTTGGTGACAGACTCCATTCTTCCCAATAATGGCATTTATTATTCATGTGCTAATCCCACTGTGATTCCTCAGAATGGCTCCGTGTTGGAGAAATCATCCTGGCAGCTTTTTCCCCCTCTCCCTTTGCCCTTTGAATACCTGTCACCTCCATGGGCCATCATTCCATTTCACAGCTGAGTGCCTGGATAACTCTGCAAAAGCCCAACCGACCTGTGCTGGGTTTGTGTTAAATATCCCGGGGGATTAGTTCCAGCTGCAGTTTTGCTGAGGTGGCCCTGACTTCCCATTCAGCAGCGACAGTGATTCATAAACCCTCACAGAGAAGCCTCTGACTCACAATTCCAGGCTTACAGCTGAGGCAGTTGTTGCCATGTTGCTTTTTTCCCCCTGGTGTGTCAGGATTGCCCTTTCCGTGGCAGAGTAACTGTGTGTTGGGGTCCTGGTTGCTGCAGCTGCATTCCTGGTTTGGCATCACATTCCCTGGAATTAACCTAGTTCATGGAGCAGTGATGTCTGAGCAAACATTCCCACTTTCCCACATCTGCTGTGGCACAGCAGCTTTCAACACATGGGGAAGATTCAGAGAATTCTGGAATGTCCTGAGTTTGAAGGGACCCCCCCAAGGACCAGCCAGTCCAACCCCTGGCCCTGCACACACACCCCAACAATCCCACCCTGTCCCACTGTCCAAACCCTCCTGGAGCTCTGGCAGCCTCGGGGCCGTGCCCACTGCCCTGGGGAGCCTGCTCAGTGCCCACCA
>JAWWEU010000082.1:3616796-3629565 GCA_035583155.1 Acropternis orthonyx
GAGGAGTCTCCCCTCAGTGCCCTCTGCTCCAGCTGAACAAGCCAAGTGCCCTCAGCTGCTCCTCAGACCCTTCCCCACTTTGTGTCCCTCCTTTGGACACTCTCCAACAGCTTTAGATCTTTCTTCATTTCTTTATTACACTGCAATCTTACAAACAATTGCCAATAGAGACTTGGGTCCATCGAAATCCCAAGGCTCAATTTCAGGTGTCCTCAAACACACCATCAAAGCCCCCTCCCTGCTCCTACAGGCTTCCTGCCTTCCACAAATCCATTCCACAGGACCAGCACAGTCCCCAAATCAGGAGATGCCACAGGGATCCTGTGTCAGTTCCCCCGGAGCTCCTCGGGGAGCATCCCACAGGTCCCAGTTGCTCCGGGCTCTTACACAAGCAGGTCACAGCAACTGGGCTGGGAAACGACCTGGGAAAGTCTGAGTTACTCAATAACCAGAGCAGCTAATGCAGAAAGCACAGAAGCAGCAACACAACTGAGCTCCACATTCAGGATCTAAGCTGGAATTGTTTCAGCTTGAGGAGTTTATTAGCCTGGAGCTTCTTTCTTTAGCTCGTTTCCTCATGGGTTTCATCCTCTTCTCACAAAAGAGGTCTCAAACATTAGTTAATGATTCTTGCTCAAGCTTTTTGGGGCTTTTAGTTTCTGAAATAGATTGGAAGAAGGGTTTGTGGCAGGAAGAGGTTAAAAGTTGAAAACTGGTAGCTGGTGTAAACATATTAAAGCAAGAAATGGGCATGGGATAAGTAACTGTCTTTCCTCTTCATTGTCTTTTCAGGTTTGCAAGTTCAGGTGACACAGATTAGTGCTTAGAAAGATGTTCAGCAGCTGAAACGCTCATAAGACCTGTTGGTTCTGAAATCCTGCACATTAAACCACAGTTGTGTCACATCTCTTGTTCCAAGAAGGAAAGATAAACCCTTCTATTGTCCAGGTGATTAAAGCAGAATTAAATAAGCCAGCTGCAAATATTGGTGCCTCTGTGTTTTTCCTGCATCCCTGTTCTAGAGGAGCAACAAAGCTCCAAGGAAGGGGAATGGGAAAACAATTTCATTTGACTTGTAGCAGAAACCCCTGTGTATTTTCTGCTCAGCTGCATCAGGCTGTCATTGCTCCTCTTGCATGTGGAAATAGGTGTTTATGGCATTTAGCAGCATCATGGGGCTGAATCTCCCTCTGATTTAATGACCAGGAGCAACAACAAATTAAAACATGAGCTCTCTTCTAAAGCATGTGCAGTCCAGGCACATTTAGGACTCCACAAAAATGGAATAAAAACTATTAATGAATTTATTTATTGAGCCAGACTTTGAAATCAAGTGGTTCTGATTGCCTTTTCTATTTCCACTGCAGGAAGACTCTCCTTGTTTTACAGTTTTAAGAGGTATCTAGAGATGCAGCCAAGCACCAAAACAGGACAGAAGCTGAGGCAGAGATGTCCATCAGGACATGTTTTCACAGAAATCGTGTGTGATGACTTCACCCTGCAATTTAGCTGATTTTAGTCATGGAATAATTGAAATGTTCATCTTGGTCAGCTCTGTGTGGAGATGAAGGACAGCAAAATCTTGTGAGGCTTTATCAAAACACTGCACAGTGTTATTTCTAAACTTTATAAGACCTATATTTTACAAGTCTTATTTTAAAAGGCTCTTAAATCAACCCATCTCCTTCCTTAGCACTTCTGGTTCATCTCCTTACAGGTAACAGTTAACTACCAGTTATCTAATTTTAAATACTCCCCCACTAAATCACTATTTAGTGTGTCAGAATCTATTCTGATCTTAGTGGGACAAGTAATTAGAACACCTTTTCTAGCTGGAAAACTCTCCTCATTGTCTTTGTCATCCATGTGAGAATGATTTTGTTTGAAGGTCAGGTTTTCTGCAGACCTACTTGAGCTGGAAGGAGACTCAGCCACTGCCAAAAGAAGCCAGAATTTTAGGAAAAGTTTCATTCCCAAGATCTTTGTGAGATGCTGAACTAGAAGAAAGCAGTCACTAGTTCAGGCCAGCAAAGTCTGTACCAAAAAAAGCTTTGGATGTCTGTTTTTCCACTTCAAACCAGGTGGTATGAAGAGGAATTGAACACAGATGAGGGAACATGTTTCAAAATGCTTTAAAATCTGATTTAGGGGTGGAATCCAACATCACCTGGGAAGTGCTGAGTTATTTTCTTTGAGCTTGCAGGGTCAAACCAACCAGGAACTGCTGTTCAGTTCCCCTATAAAAATACTGTGGGGGTGAGAGGGAAAGGGTTGAAGTGAGACCAGGAAACAGAGTCAGCTGGAGAGGGGGCTGGCCAAGAGCAGGAGACACAAGGAACGCTCCGGGAACGGCCCCTTAGGATTTCTGGGAAAGAACTGTCCTTGGGCACTTTGTTGTTATGGCTCTGTAATTTAAGATTAATGTCCCACAAGGTTGATTTCTGTACTGATTTTCCTCGGGGTGTTGCTGCCAGTTCCAAACAAGTGGCCGTGAGGAATTCAGAGGTGGTTGCAAAACAACGAAGTGAAAGACAGTGTGACACCCTCCCTTCCCCAACCCATTTTCTGTTTCGGTTCTGGGCTCATCTCCATCCCCCCTCCAGAGTTAACCAGGAGTGAGGCAGGTCTGGTTCTTGGAAAGAAGGAGTTCATTTGAAGAGGAGCAGCCCTGCCCTTCCCTTTGGCACAGAGAGAGGGTGTTGAGGTGCTGAGCAAGTGCCCTCCCCTGCCCTCACATCATGAGCATTTCAGTGGGCACCAGCCTGATGGAATTTTTCCATGAACATTTTCCTTCTCTGCCAACCCCTTCCCCTCATTTGCTTGCTGGAGCCTTTGTGTGGTGGCTTTATGAGTTTATTTTTTGCTCAGCTTCCATTCTCTCTCCCAGAAGTCCATCACCATCCCATGTTTCTCTGCAGGACAGGCCACTTTCCCAGCCTGTGTAAGGACGGAGGGGCTTGTTTTCCTTCAGCTTCTGCTGGGCTTGGATGAGCCAAGCTCAGGGATGAGGAAGTGCACACCACAGCCCAGCTTTTGTAACTCCCACTTTCCTTTGGAAATGTTATCAAAACAAACAGATGCCAGCAGGATGAGCGTCAAGACCTGTGCAGAGTCAGAACCGAGTTCAGAGGGAGCTTTGCCTGCTGAAACATTTGCCCAGCAGCTCATTAAAATGCAGATATTCAAAGGAGACTTCCCCCCCCCCATCAGATCATTCCTGTGATAAGAGCATTAACCAGCGTATTTTCCCATCAATAAAATGAAGGAGCCTGGAGGGCAGGGAAGGTTATTTTGCCTGGAATAGGTTATATCCCACACTCCCCCTTAGAGAGCTGTGACTAAGGCACCAGTTCAGCCCTTGCTGTAGCTGAGAACAAGCAGAGACCGACCTCTGACCAGCACACCTTTCTCTTTGTGCTCCACACTGCTTTATTTTGGGTGCAATCCCTGTGGATTCAGCGAGCCAGGGCAGCCCTGGGGGTGCAGCAGGAGGGACTCAGGGAGGTCCAGCCCTGGCCAAGCTGCTCGTGCCAGGCTGTTGGTTTGAGCCGTGGGCAGCCTTGTGCTTTCTGCCCACGAGCCGCCCGTGTCTGAACCAATATTTACTCAGGGCTCTGTGCACTGGGATAGTCAGCAATCCCTGCAGGCACAGCAGAGCTGGAACCAGCCACCAGGCCAGATTGGCAGCTTGGCTTGTTTGCTTTTTGATTTTTTTTTTTTTTTTTTTAAAATACTCTTGAATTTCAGGCTGGGGAAAGGTGGCAGCTCGACAGCTCTGCTGAGCCTTTGCCCACGCACAGGCAGGGCACAAGCTTTCCCTGCAACAACCTGCCCTGTCAAACCCCTCTGGGCAGCAGACCCCGAGCTGTGCAGACCTTGGCATGTCCCCAGAGGGCCAACCCTTCTGTGGCAACCCCCAATCCAAGGAATAGGTGCTATCCTGATGTCCCCAAGGGACTGGCAGCAAAGTGCCATCAGATGAGGCACCAAGCTGCCAACACGCCGAGGAGGGGAGGCCCTAAATTGAAGGTAGCTCTATTACAGTAATAGAATTTTCCAGTTTTCCTAAAGGTTGTTATTTATGAAGCTGTTTTAGCTTACAAATTAACTCGCCCTGCCTCCTGTTTGTTATTAACTTGTATTTGAAGGGTTCATTGCTTGTGGAAAGGTGTGACCCAGTGTTTTATAGCCGTGCTCTCCAGAGCATCATGATGCCTGTCCTGGCGTTTCCCAAGAAACCAGGCTTTAAGGAGCTGTTTATTCCCATGTTTAGCTGTTTATTCCTGCAAGCCCATAGTCTCACACAGATATCCTCACTCAGTGGGGCAGAGGCAGGGCAGGTCAGGCTTTGGGGAAGGCAAAATCTCACCATGCAGTGCTGAGTGTGCTCTCAGAGCTCTAAATGAGACCAACAGATTTCCTAAGGTGCTGGAAGGTACAGAAGTAGCAGAGGGAAGGCAATAATCCTTGAAATTGCTGCTCAGGATTGGAGCCATGACCTAGTTAGTTTGATTTCCTGCTCACAGTGACTTTTACCAAGTAGTTCAGGTGATGAGCTGAAAACCTCCTGCCTCCGAGATGTACAAAAGGACAGGGAGTGGCTGTGATTGCTGAAAATAAACTGGACAGGAGTCAAGAATTACTTCTGAAATCTGTTTTCTGGGCTATTTCAGCTCCTGAAGGTATTACTCTTTTCCTCTGGACATCTGTCTGATCCTCATATAAATGCTTGTCCATTCTGGGGTCAGGGTTTCCCTTTGGGATTGTCTGCTGGGTAAGTCCTTTCCCATTGCAAAGGTGCTCTGCCTTCCTGGTGCTTCCCTGGACTTTTGTCCCCCAGCACAATAATTTCCTAGCTCCCAGTTCCTTATTCCCAGTGACGTTTCCATGTTTGTTTGGCTTCACACATCCCGGATCTCTGACTGCCAGTGTCAGGCAGCAGCGGGAGCCAAGGATCATGGCCATTCCAACTGGGAAATCTCAGCCCCTCTTCAGGCTCATTGGGCTCATTATGGAGGGGAATGTAATCAGCTGGATTACAAGGAACAGGATGGGACAGGCAGCAGTGAGAGTCAGCAGAAGACTGAAGAGCTGTCAGGACCATGTGCACAGCCCTGGAGTTCTGCTAAGCCAAGTCTCAGGCTTAATGGGATGGGTGGGCACATTAAGCCTGATCCCTGAAGAGATCAGAGTCGTGGTGGTGGATCCCACACTATCCCTTGGACTGTGTTTATTCCTTAGACAGGGAAAACAGGAGCTGTGGTTTATGTGTTTAAGCTTCCAATGGGATCCCTCAGTCCTTCCAACCCCTCTGGAGGCTGGAGCTTCCTGCCCTGGGTCACTGTGGATTGGGAAGCTGGGGCTGGGAGAAAGGGCTGCCCAGAGGGAGGTGGGAGCTGATCTCGCTCCTCTGCTCCCTTCAGGTGCCTCCTCTGCCCTTGAATCCTGTGGGAAAGGCACTGGGGATGTTTAGGTCACTTCCAAAAGCTCCTCAGCTTCCTTTGAAATAAGCAGAGTGTTCTCTTGAATTCTCTGTCCTTATCCCACCTCAGCTCCCATTGATTTTTATGGTTTTTTTTGATCTCTCTGTTTCCTTTAAAGATATTTATGGCAGATTATTCTTTGGCGGTAATAATCATGTTTCATTCTCTTTTCTGTTATCCCAGGCTTTTCTTTCCATGGTTTCCTGGTGTCTTGCTGTTTGGCATTGTTGGGTTTATGTATTGTGCTTTAAGATTTTAACTGTGCTCAGGAACACTCCTGCTGGTGGTAACTGGATGCTTTTCCCCATGAATTACAGAGGTGGCTGCAAGATATCAATGTATAAAAATCTGTAGTTCTTGTATTTTATCATTCTCAGGGTGATGCTGATGGGCATGACCCACCCCTTGGGGCTCTGTGGGCTCTGACCACCATCACTGCCACTCGTGTCATCGTCACACAGACCAACACTGAAACTCTGGTTGTTTATATCACTCTTGGTGTCCTGGAACTTACAAAAAACCCTTTGAATTTTAACAAGTCTTTCCTGAGCCTCTCATCAAAGTAATGCAAACAAAGTTCAATAATACATAAGGCTTGATTGAGCCTTTCTGGTTCCAGTCCAGATTGTGATACCACACACTGGGACTGGGGCGTTCCAGCTGCTTTAGGGCTGGTGTCTCCAGGTCCTGTGGGATGTGGAAGGCCTGTTGGGTCCATGCTGGCAGCAATTCTGTGTCCAGCCTTGAACAGAAGGGATCAGAAAAGACCATGTTTTCTTCATCTTTGTGTCACAGGTGATATTGGCTGCCACTGCAGAGGACAAATAACCTGTTATCCTGCCCCAAAAAGGATCACCTTGTCAGGAACCCTGTCTAACCTGTTCACAGAACCCTCCAGTGATGGGGAGGCCAACATTTCCCTCACAATCCTTCCAGTACTTTCCTGTCTTTACCACTACAAGTATTTGGGGGGTCCCCCCTTAAATTCATGGCTGTTGTTCATTGTTCACTCACCCTGGGCAAGAACAGTTTCTCTTTGGTGTGTCCTCACTACTCACACAGGACACATTCAAACTCTTTTCTTTCATCCAAAATGCTTCTTGCAGCAGTTCCAATGAGCCCTTTTTTCCATGACTCCTTTCCCCTGACCTCCAGGTACAACAGCCCTGACACATTCCTTTGGAGGAAACTGTGGGATTGGGAAAAACCAGCTGTCCTTCATTTTCCTTGAAAACAACCTGTTGTTGTAGACCTCCCAGATCCATGCTCATTATAACCCTTTGAAAAGTTGCTGTTCTCAAAGCATGAGCAATCCAAGGGAAATCAGCTCAAGGATCTGTCCATCTGGGAAGGTCTCAAGAGCTCTACAGGGACATTGAACACCGGGGCTGGAAGGTTTAGCTTCCCAGTTTGAGACCTACATGTGGGATGGGACAGGGCTGGGAGGGACCTTCTGAGCCCAGGCCAGACCTGCTGTCCATGTGTTGTCCAAGGATCCCGCTCAGAAAGGCACCCCCTCAGCCTCCAGCGTGTCCCCTCCACAAGCTGAGCCCTCGAAAAGTTACAAAGCTCCTTTTTAATCCCAATTATGTTTCCTTGTAGCCAGCTGGTTTCATGCCAGCATTGTCCTTCTGCCTAAATAGGCATCTCAGCTCTCTCTTGGGTGCTTTTATGTGCAGCAATCCTACCCTTTGTTTTGGTAGGCAAAGCAAACTGAGGCTGTAGTAAAAAGCTTCCTTTCTCCTTTTGCTGCTTCTTGTCAAGGAAGGCTCTCAGCCATCCAAAATCATTCCCACACAAGTTATATGTGGAAAGCATCTCTCTGTGACCACCCAAGTGCCATCACCTCTTAGGTAAAACCCAAGTATTTCTAAATTCATTTGCTGGATGTTGGAAAAGGAGCTAAAAAAAGCACAAACATCCAAGGAGAACTAGGAGGGAAGAGTTTGGCACGTCTACCTGGGACTTACAAGGATCATGGAATTACAGAATGGTCTGGGTTGGGAGGAACCTCAATGCCCATCTCATTCCACCCCCTGCCATGGGCAGGGACACCTTCCACCAGCCCAGGTTGCTCCAAGCCCTGTCCAACCTGGCCTTGGACACTTCCAGGGATGGGGCAGCCACAGCTTCTCTGGGCAACCTGTGCCAGGGCCTGCCCACCTTCCCAGCCAGGAATTTCTTCCAAATATCCAATCTAAACACTGAGCTTCACAAACGGGCTGTTGGAACCTCAGTGCTGGATCCTGTGATTCATTTGGGTCTCTCTTTGATGTTCTGTTGGAGTCTGCCTTCAGTGGTCTGGCAAAGGGATACAAACCAGCTTTGGCTGCACCCCCGGCTCGGGAGGATGTAGGTGGGAAGGAGTTTGGCAAAACCTTCCTCTGCACCACAAAAATGTTGCTTAAAGATCTCCCAGCAGGAGCCTGGGCCTGAGTCTGTTTAGCTCCTGTGTGCTGATCTGTGATAAGGAACTAAGGAAAGAATTTTTCCTGTGAAATCTGGTTGCTTTTCATCTTTCTTCACAGCCTGAAGCTCCTCTCGACGTGGTTCCCACAAGCCCGGTGGTGTTGCTCCTTCAGCCCTGTGTGCTCCCACCAGGGTGGGTTTAGTAGGCACTGCTCAGGGAAGAGGTGCCAAAAGGCCTCAAAAGTGCTGCTGTGACTTGATGTGCAAGAGCAGCAAAGATGCTGGACAAAAACTTGCCCCCTGTTGTCCTGCAGGTCCCAGAGATGGACATTTAAAAATCTCTTTTAAGTTGCAAAAACCTGGAGCTCTTGTTTGGGGGTCTGGGCTCTCAAGACGAGTTGTGTTTTTCCCACTGTGTGTAGGTTTGACACCTGGGCAGGGATATCTGAGGGCTCAGACCCCACCCTTGGAGTCAGGGAATTCCTTGCCAGTGATGAATTGGGTTCCTCCAGCTGAAAACACTATGTACAAGGGCCTGGAGGGACAGGACAAGGGGGAATGGCGTCCCATTGCCAGAGGGCAGGGTTAGGTGGGATATTGGGAAGAAGTTCCTCCCTGGGAGGGTGGTGAGGCCCTGGCACATGTTGCCCTCTGGCTGCCCCATCCCTGGAAGTGTCCAAGGCCAGGTTGGATGGGTCTTGGAGCAACCTGTGCTAGTGGAAGGTGTCCCTGCCAATGGCAGGAGGTGGAATGAGGTGGGCTTTAAGGTCCCTTCCAACCCAAACTACTCCATGATACTGTGAAGAGGAGGGGTGGGAAGGGAATCAAGGACAAAGAGAAAAAAGGATCATGGCAAGGCGTTGCTTGACTTGGGGTTCACCCTGCTGTGCTTCAGGACGTGGGCTCCACTCCCCCCCTCCTCATGCCCCTGCACCTCTGGGCTGGGAGATGGTGCTGAGGGTGCCCCTCGCTGCCCTCCAAAGCCTCCCACCACAAATGTGGCACCAGCTCACCCTCCACGAGCCCACACTCTCCCCAGGGAACAATCCCACTGCCCAGAGCGTGGGCAAGGTGGTGCCCCGTGTCTGTGGGGTGTGTGGGAAGGTGGTGCCCCGTGTCTGTGAGGTGGCTGGGAAGGTGGTGCCCCGTGTCTGTGGGGTGGCTGGGGAGGTGGTGCCCCGTGTCTGTGGGGTGGCTGGGAAGGTGGTGCCCCGTGTCTGTGGGGTGGCTGGGGAGGTGGTGCCCCGTGCCTGTGGGGTGTGTGGGAAGGTGGTGCCCCGTGTCTGTGGGGTGGCTGGGAAGGTGGTGCCCCGTGCCTGTGGGGTGACTGGAGACCCTGTGCGAGAGCAGGGGCTGAATCCCAGGAATCACCCACCGGGCACGGGGCTGGAGCAGGCGCTGCTGGGACCCTCCTTCCTCCGCCTGCTCGGAACACGACGGTGCCACAGGAGCCCTGAGGGCACGGCGGCGCTTGCTCTGTGCCAACGCTGCCCCGTGGCATGTCCCCTCCCCAGAGCCCCTCGGCCGGGCAGGGCAGAGGCCGTGCCAAGGGAAGGCTGACTCAGGGCTGGGCTCGGCTCTGGAGGGAGCGGGAGCATCTCCCCCGCTCCTCCCGCACCCCCATCCTCGGCTCGAGCAAGACGGGGCTGGTCCCTGCATGTGCATCGCCTTTGTCTGGGCTGGGGGAACACGAACTGCTGCAGGGGAGCGTTTTAACGATGGAAACCACGCGGGGCTCGATTGTTCCCTGCATCCGTGGAAAATTCCTGCTGTTCGCTCTCCCCTTTGCTTGAGCAGCTCCCGAACGTGCGCGCAGGGGAGGGGGAGGGAGGTGGCTGTGCTTTTGGGGTGGGAGGTGCTGCTTTTTTTTCCCTGCCTCGAAATGATTTATCCTGAAAGACTCTGCCTTTGGTGTCACCGGGAAAAGCGCAGCAATCAAAGAGCGTTTTGGGACCAGCCATTTAAATGTCACTGGGAAAAGAATGGGAAGAAATGAATCTCCGGCATCGCAGCCATGCGGCCCCATCCCCCATCCCATCTCATCCCATCCCATCCCTCCCTTCCCATCTGGCACAAGCCAAAACAGATGGCAGTGGTGGCCGTGGAGGAGGGTGCTGGTCCGTCCCTGCCACTCCCGAGCTCCCTTGGATCGGGGGCACTTCCCTGGGCAGAGGGACAGGGGAATGGGCAGGGACATGGGCACAGGGTGACGTGCTGGCCCCGGGCACTGCTTTGGTTCTCGTCCTACAAACTTTGACGGTCCCTCCATCCTTCCTGGGTGCCCTCCTGCCTCTTCCCTATGGATTTGCTTTGCAGTGCTGCTCCGTTTTTCTTTAATCACCTTTTTCAGAGCCTGCCTTCTGGCTCGTTTGCTCACCCACGTCCTCGATTCTTTTCCTTCTCCCATTTATATTCCCTCCTCCCTCTGCTCCTAGTGCTGCCCAGCTTTTCTCTTTACCTCCTGCTCTGTCCCTTGCATTTCCTTTCTGGCCTTGGATATAAAAGAAGGAAAATCTCAGTGATACACAGCTGAGTAGGAATTTCATTAGGAATTGAGAATGACTGGGCTGACTTTTTAACTCCTTTTTTTAATTCCTTGGGCAAGCCATGCCTTCCCTCACCACTCTGCATTATAGGCTGGGTGACAAGGGGGATTCCTGGTTGTGGGATATGGTGACCAGGGGATTGAGGATTGTTTCTGGCTGTGGGATATGGTGAGCAGGGGATTGAGGATCATTTCTGGCTGTGGGATGTAGGATGTGGGATCTGTCTCTGGTCAGGGAACAGAAAAAACTGTTGTTGGGATGCTGGAAGGTGAAGTGAACAAAGCTGTGGAAGATTCTGTTGTTGGGGATGGTGGATTTAGGGTTGAACCCTGCAACAAAAACACAAGGTGCTCCAGTAAACTCATCTGGGATATTCTGCAACCCCTCCCAGTGGATTTATTCACCTTTCTGTGTTGTGGGGTGCACGGCAAATGTTATTCCCTCTGTGACACTGTGGGATGGTGGGATTGTCCCTGTCAGAGCCCACTGCAGGTCCAGAGCTGGTGCCCCAGCCCCTCCTGCATGCATTTTTCCAGTCCGTGCCCATCAGCCCCATCCTGCCTCTGGAATTCCATGGGCTGCCCAGACAGGCTGCTCCTCTCTCCCCCGTGGTGAGAGCTGCTGCTTATCCTCAAACATTCCCCTTGGCATTGGTATTCCTGGCACTTGCAGCGCTTTTTGCACCAAAGACACTTGGGATGGGCTTTTTTGCCTGTATTTTTGCCTTTTCAATTTGTTCTCTTCCGCTTTGAATTCCCTCTTGTGCCCGTGGTGTCTCTAGAACTCGGTGACAGCCCCTTCCCGAGGTGGTGGCACAGCCCCAGCTGGGGCTGCCTGTGGGATGTGACAGGAGCCACCCAACTGCCTTTGCAATTTCCTTCACCCTCTAGTGCTCAAATTCAGCTTTGTAGCAAATCCTGACCCCTACAGCAAGGGAAGGAAGAACCAGAATGTCCTGACTGGAAGGGAGCCACAAGGATCATCGAGGGAGCTGGAGGCATCACCTTGTACAATCAGGGAGCTCCTGACATTCCTCTTTATTTGTTCTCTTTTTTTCCCCAAGACCTTGAGCTTTCAGCTGTCCAGGCCTGGCCAGGACAGCAGGGAGTGACATTCCAAGTGTTTCATTTAAAGTTCTTCAAAGCATTTGTGAACTGCAGCAGCTCTGCAGTGACCTCCTCTCCCTCCTTGCCTTTGAATTCCTCACTTCCCTCTTTTCCATGGAAGTGCTCTGCTTAGGGACTGGTGAAGTCCCCATCAAAGGCATCTCCAGCACCACGTTTCGGTGGCTCTTGGGGTCCCAATTTGCTGGCTTTCTGAGGAACGATGGTGTGGGAAGGCGGGGATGGAGCCAGGTGTGGCCTCCCCACAAACCCAGCAGCCTCTCCCTTCCCAGTTTGGGAAATGATTTCACTCAGAAATCAAGAACAGTGAAACTGAGGTCATGGGACCAGTGAGTTCCATGAGTGAGATGATCCTGCAGCATTTTTTCCATGTGAATAATGCCAATAATCCCATTGTTGGGCACACACTGCACCCCTCCCGTGGGCACAGTTACACCTCGAGGCATCCACAGGGCAGGGAAGGCAGAGCCCCAGGGAAACTGGAGAAAGGGGGGAGTGGAACTGGTGGGAATCCCAAGTAATTCTATAGGTTTTGCTGGAGTTAGACCAGGAATTCTGTCCATGTCACATGGAGGACACAGGTAATTTAAGCCAATCTGGGAATTTCATGGCAGTGACCTCCATGCCAGGAGGCAGGAATCAGGACAACAGCAGAAGGAGCAGCTGGAGGTTGGATCCAGGTTGGATCCTCCCGTCCTGCCATGCCCTGGAGTTTTTTCACTGTTGTCTCACTACACCTCCACCTTCGTCTCAGTTGGTTTGTAAATTACCCTCCCTTAGCACATCCTTGTATCCCAGACTGGCAGAAGTTACACAGTTGTACTGCCCATGCCACTTTCTGGCCTGTTTATATCCTGTAAAATAAGTCAACTATGAGCTCAGCATGGGATCTGGAAGTTTTTCCCAGCAGGATCAGTGTCTCCCCTTTAATTAAACTTTACAGGTTCCTCGTGAATCCTCACTCCATGAAACGTTTATGAAAAAGCCTTAACAGAGTAATTTATGGGATTGATGTGCAGATCTGGGCCCTGCTTCCAAACCTTGGACACAATTCCAAAGCTCCTGTGGATCATCTGACTTTGCTGGATCTGCCCTGAGCAGGCTGAGCAGGCGAGTGGCTCTCGAGGCTGAATTTAGGCTGAGTCTGACAACCCAGACCCTTCCTCCAGGTGGGTTTTAAACCTTTTCCCAAAGTATGGAATGCTTG
>JAWWEU010000082.1:3638340-3664415 GCA_035583155.1 Acropternis orthonyx
CCTGCTGGGTGACACCCCTGAGCTGTGGGTGTCCCTGTGTGACCCCAGCTGGGTGACACCCCTGAGTTGTGGGTGTCCCTGTGTGACCCCAGCTGGGTGACACCCCTGAGGTGTGGGTGTCCCTGTGTGTCCCCAGCTGGGTGACACCCCTGAGGTGTGGTGGGACCCATGGGGTGGGATTGCTGCCTGAAGGACATTCTTGTCCTGTGCTCATCCTGGCTCAGACATGGATGTCACAGAGAGGGAGGAGGTGCAGGGTGGGAGGGACTTCCCTCACCCTCTGTGTTGCCTCTTCTGCTCTTCACAGCGACCTGACAAGCTCATTCCATCCAAGATCACATCCATGCCAGTGACAAATGTGTCCCATGTGTGTTCTGTGTCCCACCAGCCTGACCTCTTGTCCTGGTGCTGGGTGGCCCAAACTCCAGCCAGTCCTGTGACTGGACTGTGGAGGGACCAGGACCTGGAGGCAGGATCTTGTCTGCTCCTTGTCCTGCTCAGACCTGCCAAGTTTGTCCCCAGCAGGATTCTTTCATCCCTGTGAGTGATTGGAATGCGACCCAGACCCTGAACACGATCAGGGTGCTGCTCCCAGTGTGTCTGTGTGTGCAGCACCAAGGATGGATGGATGGATGGATGGATGGATGGCCAGCTCTGGTCAGGGCTGGGAAGCCAGAGGTGACATGGGAGAGTGTTCCTCTGATGGATGGGATCACCTTTGCCATCCCTGGGGCTTGGTCTGCAGCATCAGGCTCCTGAAAACCTGGGGTGGTGTGTCCTCCCAACCTGCTCCAGAGTCAGGATGTGTCTTTGACCCAGTCTTTCTGACTTGCATTCCCACCAGGCTCCCCCAAGGCTAAAAGGGTAAGAGGCAGAAGATCCTCAAAGATCACAGAACCTCAGAATCATTTAGGTTGAAAAAAGACCTCCGAGATCATGGAGTCCACCCTTGTCAACTAAACCAGAGCACTGAGTGCCATGTCCAGTCATTCCTTGAACACCTCCAGGGGTGGGGACTCCACCACCTCCCTGGGACAACTTTTTCCACAAAGGAATTTCTCCTGATGTCCAACCTGAACCTCCCCTGGCGCAGCTGAGGCTGTTTCCTCTTGCCCTGTGGATGCTCCAGGCTGTGGTTCATTAAACCAAGGCCTGGCCTGAGATGGTACCTGCCCTCAGAGCTTCTCCCACCCCAGCTCCACACCATCTCAAACCCAGGAGAGGAGTCAGAAGATCCTCTTGGCTGTGTTTTCCAGGTTAACCAACTCCCTGAAGCTACAGGGAAGGGCCCAGGCCTGAGTTCCTGCAGCACAGCTGGTGCCAGATGTTTTCCAGCCCCACCAGCAGCCGGTGAGGGCACATCCAGGTGGGCATTGGCTCCATCTCTCTCCCTGGCTTCCTCCAACACGGGCACTGCTGCCCATCCCTGCTGATGTGAAACCACAGGAAGCTTCCAAAACGCCCCAGGCCTTCAACTATCAGCACCTCCTCAAGGAGATTGCTCGGCTCCGCTTATCTAAAATCTGCCGTGCTGACAGAGGGTGGTTTGACAGGAGCAGCACAGCTAGCAGAGGGAGGACATCTCTTCCCTTCCTGTAACTTCCCAAGCACTTCTTAATAACCCCAGTGCTCGGAAAATTCTGTGATTCCTGCAATCACACGGGAATAATCTCCCTGGCCGGTGTGTTGGTACCTCGGGGGGAGGAGGCAGTGGCTGTGTCAGCACAGAACACCCTCCGGGCTGGGAAGAGCTGCTGGAGCCTGGGCCCAATGGAAGGAGGAATTTGGGGTCAGCAGAACATCCTTGTCAGCGCTGGGACGTGGCCAGGTTGCCATGGGGACAACCTGTGCCTCGGGGTGTTTGGTCCTGCAGGAAACTGGGATGTTCTTTCAGCAGATTTCCCTGAGAAATGGTGTTTCTGGGATCCTCTCACCAGCTCCCATCCCATCTCCAGCCACATCCCAGGGAAAGGAGGAAGGGTTTGGGACACAAAGCACCTCCAGAAATCCTGTGCAGCTCCTGGGTGAGCTCCACAGGCAGGTCCAGCAGGGGTTTGGTGCCAGCAGCTTCCCAGCAGGGAATATCCACCTGTGCAGCCCTGGATCAGTGGGATGGTGCCAGCCTGGGGGAGGCAACATCCAAATGCCCATCTCTAAAATCAGGCCATGAGTCCAACCATGCCCACACAACGAGTTGGAGGGTAAATGCTCTTTCCAAGGGCTGGGAGGTGTTTGGAGTTCCCAAGGCTTGGGAACCAGGTCAGGCAAGTTCTGGTGGAGCCAGGGATGAAATCCAAAGGGAAGACCAGGAAACCCACCTGCACATCCAGCTCCAGCATCTGCCACCCCTCGTACCTGTGGCAGGAGCACACGGAGTCTCCACGGCTATGGGAGCTCTGGGGAGAGCAGGAATTGCATGGAGAGGAGGAATATTCATCCTCAGAACCAACCTATGCCAGAAATAACCAGTGACTAATTTTGTGCCTTTCTGATTGCCTTTGAGCTGCGAGTTATTAAAAACGGGGAGAAGGAAGATGATGTCCTGGTGGGAGGATAAATAATGAGCGTTGCCATGGAAACGGGGGGATGCTGCAGCACAGCTCGGCCTGCCTGGACCACCTGCCAGAGGTGACATGGGAGAGTGTTCCTCTGATGGATGGGATCACCTTTGCCATCCCTGGGGCTTGGTCTGCAGCATCAGGCTCCTGAAAACCTGGGGTGGTGTGTCCTCCCAACCTGCTCCAGAGTCAGGATGTGCCCTTGACCCACAATCTTTCTGACTTGCATTCCCACCAGGCTCCCCCAAGGCTAAAGGCAGAAGATCCTCAAAGATCACAGAATCATTTAGGTTGAAAAAAGACCTCCAAGATCATGGACTCCAACCTTGTCAACTAAATCAGAGCACTGAGTGCCATGTCCAGTCATTCCTTGAATCCACAGGAGTGGCCGGTGCTCTGTGTAATTCCAAGGCGAGTGGACAGGCTGGGAACCCAGGGAAGAGAGACTTTGCTGTCAAGCCAAAGGCAGGGAGTCAATATTTAGCCTGGACACTGCTCCACTGCCCTCCCCAGCTCTTCCACCAGCAGCTCCCTCACAGCCAGATCGTGTTTTCCCCCTCCCTGAGCTCACCCCATCCCAGAGACACTTCTATCAGTCTCAGGGCAAGCGAAAAGCCGGGATTTGGGGAGGTTCAAGGGATTAGGAAAGAATTTGCCGCTGAGAATCTCCTTCTTCCACCTGCCTGGGATAAACTGTGTGATGGAGGTGGAGGCTTTGCAGCTCAGTGGGGGGGAACTGCTCAGAGTTAAACAGGTGGAGGCAAAAACGCTCCTGGTCCCTCCTGCTGTGAGAATGGGGTGTTGAAAGGACTTGGAAAGTGGGAGGAGAGCTCTCTATCCTGTGACTCCACACAGGGATGAAGTGGGAATATGTTTTGCCTGAGCTCCCTGAGTGCACTCAGTGCTTGTTCAACCCCTGGGATCTTCCCTGGAAGGACCAGCTCACCCACGGGAGGCAGGAACAAGGAACAAACCTGGGAGCATCATGGGAAATGTGATTAACTGAGAGAAAAATGAGGTGTTGTTTGGCCTGTTCATGATTTTCTGCTTTCATTACGTCCCTATAAAGCAAACAAGCTTTAACAACTCTCACCCTACTGGAGTGGGAATACAACTGGGAAAGCTGTTCTTGGCATGTGTGCTGTGCACAGCTCCATCCATCCATCCATCCATCCATCCATCCATCCAGCTTCCAGGGCACATTATTTATCCCACAGCAGGACTCTGGGTGTGCCCAGCTCTGTCCCTGCCAAAGGGGGGCAATCACTGCCCTGGAAAGCAGAGGCTACTCCGGAGGCTCATGTGATCCTAAAGCAGGGCTGTGACCCATCCTCAGTGGGCTTCCAGAGCCTGGGAAAGGCAGGGCCTGCTTTATTCCTCCTTTAGATCCTGCAATCCAAGACCTTTCCCATCTCTGCTAAAGGAAAATGTCATTATTGCAGCTGTGAAACATCACAGGGGGTGTTTTTAAACAGGGACAGTGACCCCCCTGCCAAGGCACACAGGGGGATGAACAGCCCAGGGGATGCAAGGACAGGCTGAAAACTCGTGCCTGGAGGGTGGACAGCAGGAGAAGTTCCAGGCACTGTTGTGCAAAAAGAACTCAAGGAAGGCCACAAGCCATCCAAGAGCTCAGGGATGGCTCTTAGCTCTCTTCCCAGCTGTGAAGTGGGAGAGAAAACTGGAGGGTCCCCAGGGCTTTGACACAAAGAAGGGCCATGTCCCCAAAGCAGGATGGATCCAAAGTGTCCCAGCCTGGGACCGGTCACTGCGGGTGACATCCCACATCCCTGGGGATAGGCTGTTCCTGCCCGTGCTGAGCTGGGGGCTCAGGGTAACCCCACACAGGCAGGGCCCGAGCCCCACGGCCCTTTGCAGCATCCCAGATGAGACACTTCATCTCCTGGCTCCGCCCTGGGAATGGGTGGGATGGGACATTTTCCCGTGTCAGGGACCCGGCTGAGGGAACAGGGACAGGGAGGAGGCAGAGGCCAAAAACTGGGTTTCACCGGCGTTGTCTGAGCTGATCCCAGGGGGTTTCTCCTCCTCCTCCTCCTCCTCCTCCTCCTCTCTCCATCTCCCCTGTGCCTGGCACGTTTCTATCCCCGCCTCTGCATCCCTGGCACCCGCATCCCCCCACCCCACAGCTGGCTCAGAGCCCCCTGCCTGGTTGGGGGGGTCCCCCGAGGGACAAACCCCCCCAGGAGGTGCCCTCGAGAGCCGCATCCCCCAGCGCCGTGCCCGGGGCTGAGCTGCCCTCCCGGAGCCGCAGCCATTGGGTGCTATTTTGCTCCGGCCCTTCGGGCAGCTGTTGCTGTTCATTAACCCGGGAGAGCCGGGGCCGGGCCGGGGCTGCAGGCGAGGAGGAGGAGGAGGAGGAGGAGGAGGCAGCGCCGGGAGATCCCAGGTACGGCTTTCCGTGGCTTTGAAACCCTTCCAGCCGCCCGTGGGGCATCCCGTGGGCACAACCCACCGTGGGCCCAGCTCACCGCGGGCCGTGGGCGAGGGGGAGCCGCTGGGGGGGGAGAGAGCGCAGCGAGAGCGGGGCAGGCGAGGGGCGGCTATTTTTGGAAGTTTCTTTGATGTGAGTCAGCGGTAAAAGGCACTCCCGGCAGCTCGTGCAGGAAAAGTCCCAGCGACAGCGGAGCAGAGCTGATTATTTGTTAAGTTGTCCGCGATTTTGAGCAGATCCCGGGTGAGGAGGGTGCGAGGGAGAGGGATGGAGGGTCGGGCAGGTGTGCCGGAGGTTCGCTGAGCCAAGGGCTGGAGATGGACTTGGGGGCTGTGGGTGACCAGCAAAATGTCCCTGGCATTGGTGGCCAGCCCTGCCCTGCCCTTGGATCAGCGGCCCCAGGAAGGCTGTTCTGCAGGTGACACGGCCCATGGCTGGTGACCAGGGTCCTGCAGGGGCTGCAGCCACCTCCTGCCAGGGCACAGAGTCCCATCTCCTGTCCGGAGGGGACAGACCCACACACGGGTCTGGGACCGGGTTAACACCTCTGGGGTAGGTGGCACCAGGAGGAAAGGCTGCCAGCCCCCAGCTCTGGAGGCTGGTTGGGCTCCTCCATCCAGATGAAGCCCAAGGGATGGAGATGTGGGAACAGCCTGGCACCCTGTGTCAGGGCACTGGGCTCACACAGAGACTGGGCAGCCCAGCGGGGATGTGGTGGGACAGGCACAGCTGCCTGCTCAGTGTTCGATCCTGCTGGGTTTTGTGGGACTCCCTCGCTGTGACATGGCAGCAGGTCCCAGTGTGGTGTTGCAGGGAGATTTGGGATGCCCTGAGGGCACCAATGAGCTGTCCGGATGGGCAGGGAGTGCCCAGAGGCAGCCAAGGAAGGACAGGAAAAGAGTTCCCTTGTCCTCAGCATGAGCTGCCAACAAGAGTCATGGCTGTGCCAGCACTGCCGAGGGGTGTGAGGCTCTGCAGGAGAGGGCTCAGCCTGGCACAGTTGCTGTGAAACCACAGGGTGAACCTCGGCCATCAGGAGGCACCCATGTGGCACCAACTCCATGGGAACATCAGCCATGGCCAGGGAGAAGAGGAGCAGAGGCTCGTGCCCTCCTCAGTCTCCCTCACACCAATCCGTGACCCAAATCAGTGGGAATGACTGCAGAGCTCAAAAATGTGACGAGCACTTGGGAAGGAAACTCTTTGAGGAAAAATTCTGCATCTTTGTGCTTTCCCTGGGTTTGGGAACCCCCTGCAGCCACCACGAGAGTGCTGGGGAAGCTCCATCCCCTCCCCAGCAGTGAAAGGACCAGACTCACCATCACTTAAACAAAACCAAAGACATTTTATTTCCTCTTGGAAGGAAGGGTCTTTCAGACCACAGGTTTCCTCTTATTTATCTGTTTTGCTTCCAGTATTGAGTCTCAGGTTTCATCCTGGGAACTGGTATTTTTTTTCAGTGTTCCACAGAGGGGAAATAAACTAAATCCAGCTCAAAGGGGGCAAAAAATTGTGCCTTCTGGTGAGGGCTTGGCAGGATGTGGCACCCAGATCCCAGCAGAGAGGGCTGGACTTGGAGATGCCAAGAATGCTGAGGCCACAGGGTGATGGGACCTTGTTGGTGCCTCCTCACCCTCCTCGACCACCCAGGGCAGAGAAACCCCCAGAACTCTGAAGAGCCCAACTCGCTCCTGAGCCCTTCTTTGTGTCAAAGCCCTGGGGACCCTCCAGTTTTCTCTCCCACTTCACAGCTGGGAAAAGAGCCAAGAGCTCTTGGGTGGCTTGAGGTCTCCCTTGAGTTCTTTTTGCACAGCAGTGCCTGGAACTCCTCCTGCTGTCCACCCTCCAGGCACGAGTTTTCAGCCTGTCCTTGCATCCCCTGGGCTGTTCATCCCCCTGTGTGCCTTGGCAGGGGGGTCACTGTCCCCTTGGCTGCAGCTCCCCTGGGATAGCCAGGATTTTGGGGCTCAGAGTCCCAGTCCTGCCTGGTGCTCCAGTTACACCCCGACCACACCAGCTGCTGCCTCAACGTCTGGGGGGCTTTTTCCTGACTTCTGACTCCTCTCTCTCTCCTTGTGTGACCTGACAGCACTAGTAGGGCAAACGTGTCCCCTCCCTGCAGGCCAGGGGGTGGCATCGAGGGCTCCTCACACCCCCACCCCTGGCCATTCCCACGTCCCCGAATTTGTCACCTAATCATTCCCTTTGTGCTTGTCTTCCCCAGATGCCAACGCTCCGGTGAGCAGCAACAGCGAGAACAGTGGAGCCCATGTGAGTGCTCAGCATCCGAGGTGAGGGTGCCAGGGGGTACCCCTGTGCCAGGGCAGGGCAGGGGCTGTCCCATGGCAGCATTCCAGCCGGGAGGGCTCTGCGGGGTGTGCGGCACGTCCATCCCGGGGGAGCCGAAGGTCCTTCAGCTGTTGCTGTCACTGATATGTGCTGGTGGCAGCTCTGGGTGCCACTGGCACCAAGCAGGACCCAGCCCGGCTTCCAAACCCCCACCGGACCCCAGCGTGGCTCCATCCCCTCCCCTCCCAGCACACCGACCCTGCTGCTGTGTTCCCTGGATCCCGAATCCCGGATCCTGCATCCCACACACTGCCCTCCGTGGATGCCAAACCCTGCCCCGGGGCCGCTCCAGGGTGGGAATTCCTCGAGCGCAGCAGCCCACCCGTGTGTGCCGGGGCTCCACAATCCACTCGTGGCTAAATCCAGACCCCAGTTTGGATTTCAAGGCTGCCGAGGGAACACGCACAGGTCCCGGTGCTCGAGGTGGCACCCGGGTCGGTGCCACTGGGGGCTGGTGGCAGCACCAGCTCGGGGGGCACGGGGAGTGTGAGCAAGGGGCACTCGGGCCAGGGTCCGAGTGTCTGAGCACCGCGCTGCACCGACCCCCCCCCCAGCCCACCCCTCCCCACAGGGACTAGAGCAGGAGAGTCCCGGCGTGGTGTGTGAGCAGGACCCGGACGAGCCCGAGCTGAGCCGAGCTGAGCTGAGCCGAGCCGAGCTGAGCTGAGCTGAGCATGCCAGAGCCAGCGCCGCTCGGCGGGGACAGGAAAGCTGCGGAGAGGAAGAGGGTGGAGAAGGTGGGAGCCAAAGGCAGCACCGCCGGGCCTCCAGGTAGGTGTGTGGGGAAACCCTGCTGTGCCCCAGGACGGCCACCCTGGCCCCACGTGGCCACCAAGACACAACCCAGTGGTCAGCCTGGGAGGCCACGGAGCTGTGACAGTGGGAGCTCTGCTCTCCACAGTGCCCTGGGAGCTCAGTGACATGGCACTGCCAAATCCTCCACCCCCTCCTGCTCCTCCTCTCCACCCTGCCCAGATTTGCTGCTGGAGGGGGAACAGAGGTTTTTTCCAGCTTGACCTCCATGGCACTCCAATGCCATCGTGGCCCAAACCCCTCGGACACAGCCCCCCGTGGCACTCTTTTCCCCACTGCTGCAGTGCCAACACCTGGCAGTAGGAGGGCAGGCAGCTCCTGCCCTGCCCTTGCCCCTGTCCCTGCCCCTGTCCTTGTCCCTGCCCCTATCCCTGCCTGGCATGGGCTATGCAGGAGGATATTTAAGAGCCCTTCCCAACCCCCAGCTCGGAGCCCTTTGCCCCTTCCCAGCTCTCCCAGTCACTCTGTTTCCCTTGGGGGTCCCCAGTCCCCAGGAGCCTCCCTGTGCAGAGCAAGGCTGAGCCCCCCAGCCTGGACCCCTCGGAGGAGCCACTGCTCTGGGAAGGGCTCACCCTCAACAAGTGCATCCTGGTGGCCTCTGTGGTCGCCCTGCTCAGCGTCACCTTCCAGGTGCTCCAAGGTGAGCTGGGAGCTGGGGGGAGTGGGACAGGGTGGCCAGACCCTGCTGCCACCTCCTGCCTCCTCTGCCCTCCTCTCTTCCAGCACCATGTTCCAAGGAGGGAATCACCCGTGGCCGGCAGGACCCGCCGCCGCCGCCGCCGCCGCCTCCCCTTCCCGGTGGGTTCAGAGCTCTGTGTTGTCCCAGTCCCCTGGATCCAGCCTGAGACGGGACCACACCCCGGGGTGGGGTGGCCTTGAGGCCCCAAATCTGGGAGATCCCACCCAAAGAGTCTCTGCTGACCATGGCATGTCCCTTTCCCCACAGAGGTGCTCAGCCCCAAGGAGCAGGAGGTCCCCGAGGTGGTGACTGCCCAGCCTGTCCCACCGGAGAGCAGCGTGTTGGAGGGTGAGGCTGGAGATGAAGAGGATGATGATGATGACGACGATGACAGCGAAGCTGACAGCAACCTGGTATGGACCCAGGGTGGCACCTCCCTGGAGAGGGGGAGCATCCTGTCCCCAGGGGGGGATAGAGAGGGATCCCAGTCCCTTGGGCTGTGTCACCAGGTCCTGGTCCCATCTGTCCCCACACAGGCAGAACCCTGGATATTCAAGAAGTGGTTTGGCCGCGCGACACCAGAGGACGAGGACAAGGAAGAAGATGAGGACATGGATGAGGACAAGGACAAGGATGAAGAACCCACAGATGTCCCCGAGGTGCCACCGGCTGCACCAGAGGTGAAGAAGAGCCAGGAGAAGCAGGAGAAGAAGGTGGAGAAGGAGGAAGAGGAGGAAAAGGAGGAGGAAGAGGAAGAAAAGAAGGAGGAGGAGGAAGAAGAAGAGGAGGAACCGGAGAAGGAGGAGGAAGAGGAGGAGAAGGAGGAGAAGAAGAAAAAGGAGAAGAAGGAGGAGAAGAAGGCCCGGGAAGGCCGTGCTGCCCAAGCTGGCCGGAGCAACCGGAGGGAGGCACGACCCAAGGACAGGACACCTGGGGACAAACCTGGCAGAGCCCCGAGGGCCACCAGGGATCCGGAGCAGCAGCCCCAGAAGAAGCGGGAGAGGAAGGAGAGGAAGGAGAGCCGGCGGGAGCGGGATGAGCCCAGGAGGGAGGGCTGGAAGGGCCGTCCCGGCAGGGCCGACGGCGGCCGGGACAGCCCGAAGAGGGACTGGAAGCAGCAGAAGGGCAGGAAACCCTGGGAATCAGCTCCAGGCAAGGATGGCAGGCCCAGGGAGGGCAAGAGGCGTGACTGAGGCCGGGGAGGCCGAGGGGCTCCGTGATGCCGGATCCAGGGCGATCCAGGGGGATCCAACCCCACCACTGCCCCCAGCAAGGACACCCCCCACTCCTGCCTGTTCTCCAGGGGCATCCCTGGGCCAGCAGCAGGGGCAGCACCCCGGGATTCCTGGGCAGCAGCAGCAGAGCAGCCCTGGAGCCTGGCACAAGCCTCCCTGGGGCCTTTGGGCCCCCCTGGATCAAATGGCCAGAGGTGACCTGGAAGGACCCGGGGAAGGAACTTCTCCTTGGGCTTCATGTTACTTCTCCAGCCTCACCTGAAATCTCCCTGTGGGTCATTTCCACCCACACTCCCGGGGCAGGGCAGTGGCATCCCACTGACCCCAGTGAACAGAGCTTGTCTCCAGACTGTGCAGCTCTTCAGTTAGTGGTTTTATTTAAAGCAAATCAGGAGAGAAGAATATTCTGGGTTACAGAACCAGAGGGATGTCAGGGACAGACCCCCCGACCGTCACTGAGGGTGGCACAAAAGCTGCAGGTGACAGACCCAGGTTGGAGCCCCTCACTGGGGATCCCCTCGGGCCTCGCCTTCACTGAGTCACTCTGAGGAAGGAAACACAAGGGCAGTGTCACACAGCACTGGAGCCACTGCAGGAGACCTTCACAGCCCCGACCCACGGCAGGTTTCGGTATTTGCTGAATCAATACAGGTTAAAATAAACTATTTTCATTTTTAATAAGGTATTCAACTGGATGTTTAAAGAACACCAAAAAAAAAAAAAAAAAAAAGGAAGAAAAAAAGAAAAACCAAGAAAAGCCCTTGTCCCTGGTTATTTGTGTGTGTTTTCTCTGCCCCCCCCCCCCCCCCCCCGCAGACCTGAGGGGCTCAGGGCTAAGCCAGGTCCCTGCAGAGCTGCCAGTGGGTACCAACCTCTGGCTGTGGCTCCACCAGCCCCGTGGGGACACTGCAAAGCCCAAGGGCTGCTCCCAGCACGGGGAGGTGCAGCCAGGACAAGCCCAGGAGCTGCTTCCCAAGGGTTTGGCTCCCTGTCTGAGGGCTGGGCTCAGCTGGAAAGATGATCTGGGGCCCGATGCCGGCGGAGCAGGTGCTCTGGCAGCCTTTTGCTCTCGCTCCCATTAATGGTGTGAGCAGCCTGGGAGGTGTAACGGGATCCCTCCCTCCGTCCCTCCCTCCGAAAGCGGGGTCAGGGCAGGGTGACACGGGTGTGACCCGGCTGGGAGCTCCAAGCCACGGCCAGCGCGTCCCTGTCACAGCCCCGGCTCACACGGGACAGGTCTCTGTGAGCAGATTTGGCCTCTTGCTCTGCTGTGACAGGAGGAGTCGTGAGGCCAAGGGGGGACTAATGATGGTCCCTGGGCTGGGAGATGGCCAGAGGATGCTGCAAGGCTTGGAAGAGGCAACACCTGCCCTTCCCAGCACTGCAGGAGCAGAAAGTGAGGGGTAAATAAGCGCAGTCCTGGCCAGATCTGCCAAGCTTTGCCCTCCCACCGCGGCCCCACAGCCCAAAGCCCTCGCCGGGGTCAGAGCCCTCCGCAGCTCGTCCTCACAGGCACCTCGGGCATCCCCAAAATCAGGAGCGCGGAGCAGCCCCCAGGGAAGGGCAGGGATGAACCCAGAACCAGAGCGACGCTACCGAGCCAAACCGCGGGCAAAGGACAAGCCGGGAGCTCCCGCCTCCAGGAGAAGCTCCAGCTCCAGCAGCGAGGGCAAACCGGGATGGGGGGGCGGGACGGGGGCGCGCCGGGAGGAGCCTCACCGACATCCACACTCCTCTGCAACCATGTTGGGGAACTTGCGGACCTCGAGCCCCTCGGCGGAGAGGCTGATGATGAGCTGGTCGGAGTAGCGCACCGGGACGCAGCAGGGAGGGCGCTGGAGCGGCGAGCCCCGCTCCTGCATCCCCAGCAGCAGCACCGTGTGCGAGTAGTAGCTGGGCACGCGTGTGGACAGGGGCAGCCTGCAGGGCCCCTCGCAGTTGTTGGCCGCGTACACGGTGGGCATGACGATGAACTTGCGGTCGTGCAGGTCGATGGTGAGCTCCTGCAGGCGGCAGTGGGGCTGGGGCCGGGCGCTGCGGTGCTGCCGCTGCACCTTCCTGCGCTCCTGCCAGCGCGCCCGCACCGACTGCAGCGCCTTCAGCAGCAGCAGCGTGTGCAGCTTCCTGGAGCCCGCAGCCCCCTCGGCGGGCTCGCCCCCCTCCCCGCTCCCAGGGTAGTAGCAGAAGCTCAGGAGGTGCTGGAAAAGCGCCGCGTTGGCTTGGAAGGCCGGGACGTCCCCGAGCTCGTGGATGAGCCCCTGCAGTTTGGCCGTGAGCAGCCGCAGCACGGTGCCCTCGGGCTGCCAGCGCCCCGAGTGCCGCTCCAGCACCGCCCCGCTGTCCTGCGGGAACAGCAGCACCGACGGCTCCTCCGACTGCACCAGCCGCTCCAGCGCCGCCTCCTCCGACAGGTTGAGCAGCTGGTGAGGGAGGGTCTCCATCGCCTGGAAGTCCAGCCAGTGGTGGGCGCTGGGCTGGGGGGACGGCTCGCTGGAGGAGCTCAGGACCTGCCGGATGAAGCGGGTCAGGATTCCCAGGAATTGGCTGCTGCTCCCGGGCACTGGGGATGAAGTGTTGGCTTGGCTCGGCGCGGTGGGGGTCGGCAGCTGCTCGGTCCCGGCCTGGGGTGGGCTGCAAGGAGAACACAGGGAGGGTCACGGGGTGACCCTCGTGTCGTGCCCCACATCCTCCTGCCGTGGTATCACATCCGCCTTGGCCCACCCTGTCTCCCAATTCCTGTGTTCTCCCATCGCTATGGCCACGGACCTGAGCTGTGGGTACGGAGCCGTGTCCACCACCCCGTTAGCAGAGAGGTAGGAGGATGAGGCTAAAGCCTCCTCCTCCTCCTCTTCCTCCCGCCGTGCCTTGGCCAGCAGCAGCAGCACCGGGGTCATCCTGGTGAAACACTTGTCATCGGAGCCGAAAAGGAGCTGCTGGACCTCCGTGGGGGGCAGGGGGGCACCTGGTGGGACAAAGAGCGGTGAGGACGGTGGTCTGGGGTCTCCTGCGTGTCCCCACCACCCCTCGAGGGCTTGAGAGGACCCCAAAGGCCCAGGTGGGGACACGAGGGCGGGTCCCCCCGTCCGTACCTCCCTCGGCGCCGCGGACCGTCAGCGATGCCGAGAAGCGGAGCTGCTCCGTGCCGCGGGTGACGGAGCCGGCAGCGGCTCCCAGGACCAGGTACTGCGTGTCCCCGGACAGGCAGAGCCTCTGCAAGGGGGGGGAAGACACAGCAGAGCCGGGGACGTGGGGGAGACATCGCGGGGACACACTCACATGAGCCCCCGCTCAGGGTCACCCAGCCCACGGGGAGCAGCGACGCGGGACATGGGGACACCGGGAGCTTTGTCCCCAAGCCCAGAGCTGCCCGGGGAGCTGAGGGGTGTGCGGAGCCCACGGGACTCCCGGGTGGGCAGAGAGCCCCGGGGCAGGCGGGGGAACGGGACCCCCAGACCGGGCTGAGCACCTCGGGCAGCCCCTCCGGCCCTACGGGAGGTGGGGACGGGGTAAGAGCTCCATCTGCAGGCACGGCCCGGCTGGAGGGAGGGAAAGACGCTGCGGGAATGCTGGGAAGGAATGGCGAAGGGACCGGGAGGGGATGGTGAATGGACTGGGAGGGGATGACAGAGGAACTGCGAGATGATGCCAAAAGGACTGGGACGGGATGGCAAACGAACGGCGAGGAGCAAAGGAGCTGCAGGGGATGGCAAAGGGACCGGGAGAGAATGGCGAAGGGACTGGGAAGGGATGGTGAATGGACAGGGAAGGGTTGGCAAAGCGACTGGAAGAGGATGGCAACAGGACTGGGAGTGGTGGAAAAGGGACTGGGAGTGGTGGAAAAGGGACTGGGAGGAGCAAAGCAGCTGCAGGGGATGACAAATGGACTGGGAGGGGATGTCAAAGCGACGGGAGGGAATGACAGCAGGACTGGAAGGGAATGGTGAAGGGACTGGGAGGAGTAAAGGAGTTGCAGAGGGGGGCAAAGGGGCTGCGAGGGGATGGTGAATGGATGGGAGGGGATGGTGAAGGGGCTGGGAAAGAATGGTGGATGGATGGGAGAGGATAGTGGAGAGACTGAGAGGGGGAAACAAAGGCACTGGGAGAGAATGACGAAGATACTGGGAGAGAATGGCAAAGGGGCTGTGAGGGAGTGGCAAAGGGGCTGGAAGGGGCTATCAGGCGCTGGGCAGCAGAGCCGGGACAGCCCCTCCCGAATGCCACCCAGGCCCGGCCCCCCAGACCCACCTGGTCCCTCGTCAGCCCCGGGCCCGTGACCAGCAGCTCCTGCGGGCGCCCGGAGCCCTCGGGCCGGCCCAGGTAGAAGAGCATCACGGCCGCCTGCAGCTCCCCCAGCGCCCGGCCCAGCTCCGCCTGGAACACCAGCTGGAACCGCAGCTTCGCCTGCGCCTCCCACTGCACTGGAAGGGGGGACACACGGGGTGAATCCCTCTCCGGCTCCCGGGCGGGTGGGGGGCGAGGAAGCCCCTTTCCCACGGGGACCTGAGCGCCCGGAACAGGAGCCGACAGAGAGGAGGGACACGGCAAATCCCTCTCAGGCGGCAGAGGGCAAGTCCCGCACCCGGAGAGCAGGAGCTGCCTCCCCCCAGAGCGGCTCTGCCAAATCCTCGTGGGACTCGGGGACTTTGTGGCCACTGCTTGGGGAAGAGCCACTTCCTCACTGAACACTGGCGGGCCCGGCTGAAAACCCAAAACGCGGGAGGGGAGGAAGAGATTCCAGGAAGAGAGAAACATCCCTGACTCTTGCTGCGGATTAAAGCAGCGGGTTGTGCTCCCCCTCCAGCGCCGGGGCAGGGGAATGTGCTGCTGGTTTGCCCTTAAGGCTGAAGCTGGAGGAGCAGCCCGTGGTGGGAGATCAGCATGTGCCGGGCTCAGGGCACAGCTGGAACAGTCGGGCTCGACTCTCGCTTCTCTTCTCAGGGCTGGGCCGGGGTCCAAACCCACGTCATTTTAAGGCAGAAAGTGAGAGCAGAGCAGAAACCATCAAGAATGTGACACCTGAGCCTTGGTCACACGCAGTGACAGGTGCCCTGTTGACCACACCCACCACCCCTGCTAAACCTCCTCAAAAATATACCCAATAAAGTGCCCATTTCTGAGCAATTTTTAAGACGTTTTGGCAGCGATGTGTTTTTCGCCTTATTTGCAAAGGAACCCAACCGCCCAAATTGTGTTTAAATCTCCGATTTAGGGCCAGCAAACGGCACCGAGCCCTGCGTCCTCCCCCTCCCCACCTCGGCACGGGGATGTTCCACCAACCTTCCTCCAGATGCAGGACGAGGAATCGCTCGGGGCCGGGCTCCACCACGTGCCGGTGGATGCGCTGCAGGGGATGGGGAGCCGCTCCCGCCTCCCCGGCCGGGCACAGCCCGAAGGTCCGCAGGGAATTCCCGTCCCAGCCGCGGCGCCGCCGCCGCAGCGCTTTGATGAAGCCGCTCTCGTAGTGGGTGAGGACACCCACCACCTCCAGGTGCCCCGGGGTCACCCCGTCCTGCTCCACCCTCACCCTGCACACGGGCCCTTCCAGCCCTCCGAGGGGCCAGGGGTGCGGGCCGGAGCGGGGCCACCCATCCCCGGCCATTCCCTGCGGGCATCCGGCTCCCGGATCGGGCTTGGAGAAGAGCCGGGTCGCCCTCCGGGGTCTGCCGGGTCTCGCCGTTCCCTGCGAACTCGCATTTCCCCTCTTGCTCCCCTCTGCCCCCAGCTCCTCCGGCAGGCTCGGGGAATGCGATTGCCCCTTCCTGGGCAGCGCTGCCGAGCGCAGCAGCAGCGCCAGGCACAGCAGCACCCCGAGGGCGGCTCTCATGGTCCCGCCGCAGCTACTCCCAGCGCTGGGAGCTGCTCCGCATCCCAAACGCTCGGAGCGGAGGGAGGACTCTCCCTTTTAACCACGGGTGGCCTTGAGTGGCCGAGGCACAACACACCTCCCCTGAGCAGCCCCGGGGCCTGTCGCGCTCCAGGGAGGTTGCAAAGGAACTTCTTTTGTTCTATTTTTGGGTTTGCAGCTCGTTTTGGAAACGTGCAAAAATGAAAAGCTGTTTCTCTCGCTCGTGGGGATGCACGGCCTTGACTTAGGATGTTTTCTAAAGGAGGATGGATGTCTGGGCTTGGATCCTCATGGGGACTGGCAAGTACTATCCCAGCAGCACCAGGAGAGGGGAACGAGCCAGACTGGGAGGAGGGGGACAGAGACAGATAATGGACAGAAACTAAGTAAATGTATGGAAAGCATTCCCTGGAAAACCTCCCCCTCGGCTGGTACCTCACACCCTGCAGCTCTGAGAGGCCACCTTGGAATGGGGCTTCAGCCTGGGAAGGGGAATTGTGAGGGGCAGCAGCAGCCTGAGGACTCTGAACACTTAATGTTTCCCTTAGAAAGCCTCTCACACATTATTTTCCCTCCGTGAGATGCCAATACTCACTGTAACAGCTGGGATTCCCAATGCCACCTACCTAATCCACCCTGGAAACCTGTCCCCCACCCAAGGGATCTTTTTGGGCAAGGGAGAATGTCCCCACAAAAAAGTTCCAGAGTCTTCTGTGGGTTTCCAGCACTCTCAGTGTGGATTTCAGGATCAGGCTCCAGCCCATCAGAAACAGATGGTGCATTCAAACCGAGGGCCAGGGACCCCCGGCCATGCCCTCACCCAGAGCACCCCAGTGACTCCCCAGTGACACTCCAGTTCAGTGACAAGAACCTGGGGAAGGCCAGAGGAATGTCAGAACTTCTGCTGCTTTTTAATGGCTTGAAGGAAACATTTAGCATAAATAAACCCCGAGAAAACTGAAACTCATCCAAACAGGGCTGTCACTGGGAGGACATACAATAAAATCCTGTGACAGCAGGTGCTTCACTGTGGTACAGACATTTAATGAATTATAATGATTAACTAAGATTTAGTATCAATAACAGGAGCCTTCCCATGTCCCCCCTCAGTGAATGAACTCGATGAAGGGCTTCTGCTGAATAAAAACTGATTAACGGGGGTAATTAATGGGCAACTCATTAGGGTGATACCTTAGACCAACACTGCTGAGGTTAATGGAGATCCAGTCAGGAGGGGAGGGGTGCCTTGATATTCCCTCTCTTTTGCCTCCTCTTTGGAGTATTCCCAAAATATAACCAGGCTGGGAAGGTTTTCTGTATCCAAGGGTTAAAGAACGTGAACCCATGGCAGGGATTTTACCCAAAACACAGGGAAACAGAGAGAGAAAGGAAAATGGAAAAGCTTTTAATGAACCTCCAGGATTCAGTCAAATTCATACAAAACGGAGCCCTTCCCTGAACTGGGGGTGATCTGAGGAGGAAAAGAGACAAATCCAGCGGGACCAAGTCCGGGAGGGGTTTCAGTTGGAGGGGGGTGGGGGGGGGATGGTGCCTGGCCCCTCCGTGGGGAGGGGCGGCCGCATCATGGGGGGCAGAGGGGCAGGGGGGGGCACGCCGGGGGCTGGGGGCAGCTGAGGTGGCACTGGCGGGGGTGGCACTGGCCCAGAGGGGGGCATGGGGGGCAGGGTCATGCCCCCAGGGGGAGGGGGGGGCATGGAGTCGGGCAGGGGGGGCCGAGGGGGCAGCCCGTTCATCAGGGGAGGGGGCGGCGGCCGCTTCACCGTCGGGGGCCCGGGGGGCAGGTTGGGGGGAGCCGGGGGCTTCTCCATCTTGAAGTGGAACTGAAGGAAGAACTGGGGAGGGCAGGAAAGCACAGAGAAGGGAATGATTAATCACAGAACTGTAGAATCACAGACTGTCCTGAGCTGCAAGGGATCCCCAAGGATCATCCAGTCCAACTCCCATCCCTGCACAGACACCCCAACAATCCCACCCTGTCCCCCAGAGCGTTGTCCAAACCCTCCTGGAGCTCTGGCAGCCTCGGGGCCGTGCCCACTGCCCTGGGGAGCCTGCTCAGTGCCCACCACCCTCATGACAACTCTGCCAGCACACCAGGCAGCTGCTCTCTGCCTGCAGAGCTCAGACCTCTCCGACCTGTTACCCTCAGCTCTCCCTGCCCTGGCAGCATCCCTGACTGGCACCAGTTCTTGTTCAGCATTTTAGCTCCTCTGAAACTTGCTCTGAGCACTGAGACAGCTGTGAGGGGTTGGGAAGCCCCTCTGGGCACTGTGCCCTGCCCTCACACCGTACAGGGGAGCACGCCCAGTGCCCAGGCTCACACAGCCAGGTGTGTGCAGGGAACACGAGGCACAGAGCCATGGAGAGGGCACAGAGCTGCACATCTGCCATGGAATTGTTAGGGTGGGAAAGGCCTCTAAGATCAGCCCAGCACCACCACCACGCTCACCACTAACCCATGTCCCCAAGTGCCACATTCACATGTTGTCTGAACGCTCCCAGGGATGGGGACTCCACCTGCGCAGCCTCTTTCAATACCTGACCACCTTTCCATGGAGAAATTCTTGATAACATCCAATTTAAACCTCTTCTGGCACACTTTGAGGCCATTTCCTCTGGTCCTTTCTCCTGTTCCCTGGGAGCAGAGCCTGACCCCTCCCTGGCTCCCCCCTCCTGTCAGGGAGTTGCAGAGAGCAAGAAGGCCCCCGTGAGCCTCCTTTTCTCCAGACATTTCTGCCCCATCCTGTTGCTGCTGCTGCCAACAACCTCCCTGGGCAAATCCTCACAGAGATCACACACAGGAAGGTCTGTCAGGGGCTCTCACTGCAGAAGTTCAGTGAGGAAATGAAGATTTTAACATCAGACCAGCATGGGCAGCACTGATGTCACTGTCCCAGCTGCTCTGCCTTCCTTAACCCTTAAGGCAGACAGTCCCAGTTACCTGTTTGGTTTCCCTGTTCCAGTGAGTCCAAAACTTTCCTTCTGCTTTGTCAATTTCTCTGCTTGGCACCTGCACCAAAAGAGAACATAGAGCTATTCTTAGCAGCACCAGGTTTGCTCAAAGGCCCTTTTTAGCCCCAGAGCCTGCAAGATAAGCACAGTTATTTCCAGGCCTTGGTGAGCTGCTGTTATAAGATAGAGGTGGGGGCAGGAAAGAATTAAGTTACTTCCCTATCAGTCAAGGACAACAAAGAACCCTCCCTTAACATCTGCACAGAGGCTGAGGAGCAAAGCCCAGGAGGCTCCTGCCTGTGCCAGACACTGGGAATTCACAGCTCCCCAGAGCTCAGCACAGTCTGGTTTTCATGCCAGAGTCCTCCAGTAACTCTCACTAGGGCTTAACCACTTCCAGCCATGCCTTCCTGACCCCACTTCCCGCTCCGTTAACCCCTGAAGGTAAGAATGGACATCAGGAATCACAGAATCAACCAGGCTGGAAAAGCCCTCTGAGATCATCGAGCCCAACCTGTGCCCCAACCCCACCCTGTCACCCAGCCCATGGCACCCAGTGCCACATCCAGTCTCTCCTCAAACCCCTCCAGCCATGGTGACTCCACCACGGCCCTGGGCAGTCCATTCCAATGCTCAATCACTCTCTCTGTAAAGAACTTCTCGCTGATGTCCAACCTAAACCTCCCCTGGAGCAGTTTAAGGCTGTGCCCTCTTGTCCTACTGCTGGTACCCTGGGAGAAGAGCCCGATCCCCACCTGGCTACACCCTCCTCTCAGGGAGTTGTAGAGAGTGACAAGGTACCCCCTGAGCCTCCTCCTCTTCACACTCAACAACCCCAGCTCCCTCTGCTGCTCCTCACAGGGCTTGTGCTCCAGTCCCTTCACCAGCCCTGTTGCCCTTCTCTGGACATGCTCCAGCACTTCAATATCCTTCCTAAACTGAGGGGCCCAGAACTGGACACAGCACTTGAGGTGTGACCTCAGCAGTGCCCAGTCCAGGGACAGAATCCCTTCCCTGGTCCTGTGGCCACACTATTGCTCACCCAGGCCAGGATGCCACTGGCTCACGTTCAGCTGCTGTCAGCCAGCACCCCCAGGTCCCCTTTCTCTCCAGCCACTCTGTCCCCAGCCTGTGCTGCTTCAGGGGGTTGTTGTGCCAGAAGTGCAGGACCCGCCACTTGGCCTTGCCGACCCTCATCCCGTTGGATCCTTCCCAGCCCTCCAGCCCTCCAGCCCATCGACACTCGCCCACAGCTCGGAGTCATCTGCAGATTTGCTTGGAACTGCCCTGGAAAGCCGGGGAAGGGGAGGGTGCCAGGCGTTACCTTGAAGGCGATGGTCTCGTAGGGCTCTGCTGCCATGAGCAGGTACTGCCAGCGCCGGTCGGGGGGCTCGATGCGCTGCTCGTAGGCCGACATGAACCGGTGCCGGGGCATGATGCTCTCAGCAATCTCGGGGTAATCGATCTGGGGGGGGCAGGGCACTGTTAGAAACACTCCCCTGGCACTCCCAGGGATCCAAACACGGCCCTCAGGGTGAGGCGTGCGGAGAGCAGCTCCCAACAGAAAGGAAAAACACCACAGGAAATAGCTTGGAATTCCGGAATGGTTTGATTTGGAGGGGCCTTAAAGACCTTGAGCTGAGAGAGGGGAAATGTAAGGGAAATTCTACCTTGTGAGGGTGGGCAGGCCCTGGCACAGGTTGGCCAGAGAAGCTGTGGCTGCCCCATCCCTGGGAGTGTCCAAGGCCAGGTTGGACAGGGCTTGGAGCAACCTGGGCTGGTGGAAGGTGTCCCTGCCCATGGCAGGGGGTGGAATTAATTGGTCTTTCAGGCCCCTTCCAACCCAAACCATTCCACGATTCTGTGATCATTTCATTCCAACCCTCACGCCCCTCTTCCACTATAGAGCTGGACAACTGTGCTCAGGGATTTGCTCAACACAGTCAGCTGGTGAAACTAGGAAGGCAGGGCCTTTTTTGTATCATAATTTCTTTCATGAATCCAGCAAAGAACTGCTCATTTAGCAGTAGTTTTACTTGGATAACCCTAATTATGAGACTTTTAACCCTGCCCTTACCTGGAAGAGAAGGCTCTGCTGGCCTGTTTCAGGGTCTCTCTGTTTGGTCACTGTAAAGAAAATAAGAAAGAGGGGTTAGAGCAGCATTATGGCTACTCCAGGAAACACACAAAGCTTCCAACAACAAAATATTACCAGATTTTTCTCTCATTTATCAAACAAAAGGTCGCATTGTCTTTAATCAAAGCTATTGCTGTGAGGGTGGGCAGGCCCTGGCACAGGTTGCCCAGAGAAGCTGTGACAACCCTAACCCTGGGAGTGTCCAAGGCCAGGTTGGACAGGGCTTGGAGCAACCTGGGCTGGTGGAAGGTGTCCCTGCCCATGGCAGGGGGTGGGACCCAAACTGTTCTGGGATTTTTTGATACTACAGTGGGCAGTTTTGGGCCCCTCAGGGCAAGAAAGACATTGAGGGGCTGGAGGGTGTCCAGGGAAGGGAACAGAGCTGGGAAGGGGCTGGAGCAGCAGGAGAGGCTGAGGGAGCTGGGGGGGCTCAGCCTGGAGAAAAGGAGGCTCAGGGGGGACCTTCTCCCTCTCTGCAACTCCTTGAGAGGAGGGGGGAGCCGGGGCGGGGTCGGGCTCTGCTCCCAGGGAACAGGGACAGGATGAGAGGAAATGGTCTTAAAGTGTGCCAGGGGAGGGTCAGGTCAGGTATCAGTGGAAATTTCTTCATGGAGAGGTGGTCAGGCACTGGCACAGGCTGCCCAGGGCACTGGTGGAGTCACATCCCTGGAAGTGTTCAAAAAACATGTGGCTGTGGCACTTGAGGACATGGGTTAGTGGTGGCCTTGGCAATGTTGGGCTTACTATTGGACTCGATGATCTAAAGGTCTTTTCCAATCTAAATGACTGTGATTTTACTAAGGATCTCTCCTGAAATTCAGCTGCTGTGGGGCAAAGCCACTGCACTGCAGAACAAAGCTGGGAGATGAAGAAGCCAAGTTTTGTACTGAAGGCCAAAACAGGATTTCAGGGAAGAAAACGTGAGCCCTGCGTGCAGTGAGTGATTTACAGCACTAGTGAAAGGTGGTGCAGCACAAGAAAAGGAGAGGAGAGACGAAATGCCATCATTATCTCCTGCACTGCTGCTAATCAGGGCTGAAAGCCTGAGACTCCCCAATCTATTATTAAAGTGGTTCTCACTCCCCTGTCAGCATAGAAACATGTTCCACTGGCAATTTAAACAATAAAGGACACCAGGAAAAAGCCCATATCTTACTAATGGGCAGAGCTGCTAAAAAGGCTAATTAATAATTCACAGCCAGCCCTGCACTGCAGGCACTGCCCACAGGCAGCAGGTACCCCCTGGACACCCCTGGCCCACCTTTGTAACCGGGGCGCCCAATTTTCACAAATTTCTTCACTTCCACTTTGACCTTCTCTGGTGCAGGTTGGGCAGGGGCTTCCTTGGCTTCCTTGGCAGCTCGGCGGGCCCTGCGGAGCAATTCCAAAATGTCAGGGTCACCAAAGGATACACAGGAGCAGCTGGAATCCCTTACCCCTGGATACTCAGTGTTTCACAGAAATCATGCCTGGAAAACCTGTTTCCCTTCCCCAGAGTATCCATCCTTGCCCTCACCAAAGGCTGTCATCAGTCATCTGACCCACCCCCGAGATGACCCCAGTGCCTGAGGCCACAAATGGATTTGAGAACACTTAATTTTTGAAATTAAAAAGAATAAAAAAACCCCCACAGCTAAAGCAAAGTAAACTGGGTTCCTTAAAATAAAACTTACAAACTTGTCTCAACCTGTACTAATAAATCCAGAGCACAGACTCCTGGAATCTCCTGAGCTGGAAAAGACCCACAAGGATCACCCAGTCCAACTCCTGGCCCTGCACAGACACCTCAGCAATCCCACCCTGTCCCTGAGAGTGTTGTCCAAACACTCCTGGAGCTCTGGCAGGCAGAGTTCCTTTTAACTAGACTCAAACAATTTGCTTTTAAAACTCTTCCTCCCTCTTCCTTCAGAAAACCCACAACTGGATTTGAACTTGAGCTTGAAACTGAGATTTTCAGGACCATTTTTGGAGCAGACTCGGGCTGCACCTCCTGGCTGGTGCCAGGCTGCTCTCTAGGAAGCACAGAACGTTCAGGCCCAGTGTGCTGCTGTGTAATGGAGTTCAAGATTTACAGATCTATACAATCATGCCTTCAAAGTGCTTTGGTAATGGAGAATAAGATGATGGTGGAGAATGACTTACAAATTGGTCTGATGCTTCTTCCCCTGGGTATGTGCTAAGTAACTCCCCTGAAATGGAAACCAAGAAAGAAGAAAGTTAAATGAAGACAGGACTGAAAGATTCTTGTCCCAGAGAGGCTGACAAGGGTATTTTCATCCTTAGCAAAGAGGAATCTCACTGCAAAATTGCAGATTGCATTCAACTGCAGAGCTGTCACACAGTGTCTGGTTTAACACACTCCTCATCTCTCAGCAGACATGGCCCAGGTTCTGGCACCTGAAGCTACTGTTATCCCAAAATTCCTGCTGCTGGGATCAGGCCAGGCAGGTGTTCCCCTCACCTCATTGTTGTGCAGTGTCAGGCAGAGTTTGCACTCGTAGGAGCCCAAGTGATTTTTCATAAAGTAGGGGTCCTAGGAAGAGAATGAGCAAAAGTTATGAGCAAAATCCACGTCAAAGCAACAGAATAACCAAAATACCACGGAGTTCTCCTGCACTGGAAGAACTGGTTCTTCCCCCCAGAGGGTGGTGGGCACTGAGCAGGCCCCCCAGGGCACGGCCCCGAGGCTGCCAGAGCTGCAGGAGGGTTTGGACAACGCTCTGGGGGACAGGGTGGGATTGTTGGGGTGTCTGTGCAGGGACGGAAGTTGGACTGGATGGTCCTTGGGGGTCATTTCCAACTCGGGATATTTTATGGTTCTGTGATTCTACAGCTGAGTTCAGAATTTAAATCAACAGCACAACAGAGCTTTAGCAGGATGGAAACAGAGAGATTCAAGAGCAGCTCTGTGCATCAGGGACAGAACTCCCAACTGCACCAAGAAATGGCAAAATACAAACCAGTCCTGAGGACACTGGAAAAATAACTTGAATGCAAAGCGCTTGCACCTCCCTGTCAGCCCTATCTCAAACATTCCTCATTGAAACCCCACATGCCCAGAAACAGAAATATTTAAACACATTCCACAACTCAGCCTGAAGAAGAGAAGGCTCAGGGGAGATCTCAGAACCCCTCACAGTGCCTAAATGGGCTCCAGGAGAACTGGAGAGGGACTTTGGACAAGGGATGGAGGGACAGAGGGCAGGATTAGACGAGGAAGGAATTCCTGGCTGCGAAGGTGGTGGAGGCCCTGGCACAGGTTGCCCAGAGAAGCTGTGGCTGCCCCATCCCTGGAAGTGTCCAAGGCCAGGCTGGATGGGGCTTGGAGCAACATGAGCTAGTGGAAGGTGTCCCTGACCATGGCAGGGGGTGGGACTGGATGAGCTTTAAAACCCCTTCCAACCCGAACCATTCCATGATTCTGACTCTTCACTAACTCTCTCATCCCCCCCAGGCCCTGTCACTCACGCAAAGCTCCAACCTTGCCCCCCGAGGGCAGGTTTTAACCCACGAATGCCCCCTGTGTGTGCCCCCACCTTGTTGATGTCGATGGTCTCCAGGGCCAGCTGCCGCAGCCGCTCCCGCCGGTCCCGGTTACTCTCCGAGGCCGAGGCGACGCCTCCGCTGCCCGTTTTACCTCCAGGGCGGTGCTGGAAATCCATGGTGGGGAATTCTGTGCTTCAGCCCCTCCTGGAGAAAAGAGGGAGTCTGGAGAAAGGAGGAGAAGCCACGTGAGTGATAACTGAACCTGAGGTCATGGACTGTTCAGCCGGATCGGCGAGGACACAGGATGAGCATCCCAAACACGGGATGAGACTCCACATGGAGCAGGTCTGGTACCACCCACTCAGTAAACAAAAAAAACCCCAGAGCCTTTTCCCATCTCCTCAGACAGTTCTACACACAGACATATCCCCCCAAGCCCAGCCAGGCCCCCCCAAGGCTGAGAGACTCCCCCCAAAAAGAGCCTCCCACCCTCAGTTGATGGCACCAACAGCCCCAGAACTTCCCCCATCTTCACCAAGGTTTGGTGCTCCCCCCACCACCCCCCGAAGCCCCAGAGCCACCCCTACTCAACCCCAAGGCCCCTGGGAGGGTCAGAGCTCCCCCAATCCCCCCAGCAGGGTCAGGGACTCTGTGCAGTGTCCCCAACCCCCAAGTGAGGTCTCAGAGTCCCCCCTGCCCTCAGCAAGGCCAGAGCCCCCCAGCCACCTCCCCACACTCATGAGTGGGACTCCAACACAGGTAAGACCTTTGCAGGAAGGGCCAGAGACCCCCAAACCCTCAGCAGGATCCAAAGTCTCACACAAATGTCCCCCAGCAAGGGGAAACCCCTCCCAAACACCCGACAGCCCCTCAAGCAAAAGTCAAAGCTCCCCTCAAATGCCAAAGCCCTGACCCCAAAACACCGCTCAGCCCCTAAGGAATGATCAGTCTCCACTCAAACACCTCCTGCTCCTCAGCAATGGTCAAAGCCCCCCCTCAAGCACCCCTCCAATCCCTCAGCAAGGGGCAAAGCCTCCCCTCAAAACACTTCCAGCCCCTCAGGGAGGATCAAGGCCTCCCAAACACCCCCAGCCAAGGGTCAGCCCCATAAAAATGTCCCCCGAGACCTCAGCAAGTGTCAAAGGCCTCCTCAAACACTCCCAATTCCTCACTGAGGATTAACCCCCCTCTCCCTAAACACCCCCCAATCCCTCATCAAGGATCAGCCCCCAAACACCCCAGGAAAGGTCAACCTCAACCCCCACCCCGAGCACCCCCACCCCTTTATTGAGGGCCAAAGCCCCCGCAAACACCCCCAATGTCTCAGCAAGGGTCACCCCCTCTAAAAGTCCCTCACCAAGGATCAGCCCCCCCAAACACCCCCTGGAACCCCTCACCAAACACAAACTCCCCTCGCAACACCCCCAGCCCCTCACTGGGGGCCAACCAGCCCCCTCAAACACTCCCCAAGTGCCCCCTGCACGTGTCCCCGCTCCCCAAACCCCCTCAGAATCCCCAAATCCCCTCAGGAACCCCCAGATCCCCTGAGGA
>JAWWEU010000082.1:3690412-3703660 GCA_035583155.1 Acropternis orthonyx
CCAGAGCAGAGCTCAGTCCCTGCCCCTCCGCCTCCCCTCGGGAGGAGCTGCAGCCCCCGAGGAGTCTCCCCTCAGTGTTCCCCTAATTCCCCAAACCATTCCACACCAGTTCTCTCATGGGCCACACCCTGCCAGCTCAGCAGAGGGTTCCCACATTCAAATTCTGCTGCCTAAATACCTTCCCCGTTCACAGCTTTGGCCCCATAAGAGGCTTGGGATAATGGAATGGGTCTCCAACAATGGGAACAAAGAGCCTTAACACACCCCTCCAGTTCAGAGGGGTGGTATCAGCTCAGAGCAATCTCCTGCTGGGGCTGTGCTCTGCATTCACCTGCTGCTATTGTGCTCATCCTCAGAGCCCTGCTCGTCATCCGAAGTCAGGGGGGAGTAATGGACACCGTTGGTCTGAACGAGGGGCTTCTCCTTTTTCAGCACGGGGGGCTGGTCATTGTCCTGGTAAGGAACAGGAGAGTTCTTCAGGGAGTTTTCAGGAGAGGAAATGGCTGTTATTTCTAAGGGCTGGTTAATGTTATTGACCTGGGCAAGAAGGAAAGAAAGGAGTTACAGATGAGAGCATCCCTTCAGAAACCAGGCATCTCTTAAGGATACTTGAAGGCAGGCTGAACTTGCTTCTAGGACATGCAACAGCTGCCTGTTCAGCTCTGCTGGTGCTGTACTCCCCTTCTGCACTAGAACATGGGGTGAAAGCTTAAATACAGCTTGGAAAAACAGCTAATTTTCATTCTTTGACTTTCTGTTTCAAGGCAGAAATGAAGACATAGGGTAATCCTTTTCTTTCCTGACTGCACTTCAGGATCACACGAGCACAGCTCTATAACTGGCTTCATTAGCAAGAATGCCATATGCTTCTGGCACTCTTGGGCTGTTTAGTCAATCTTAGTTTAAACTATTTTCAAAATATTGAATCTACAGCCTTAAATATCAACCTCACTGCAGAAACAAGCTCTTTGTCATAAAGGAAGAGGTTATTTTTAATTTTTTGATGCTCTGACAGCACAGAACTCTTTCAAGATGTTCTGCCTGTATCGGAACCGTTCACCAGCTCCACAGCAATTCCCAAAGAGTCTTCACCCCAGTTCCATCTCCAGCCTGGCAGAGCAGAACAGGGCCTTGCTTATCCCCCCGTGCCAAGAGCATTGCCAAGCCCTGCCGGAGCTCTTACCATGGAGCTGATGTTGAGGGGTGACCCCGACGGCTGCGTAAAGAGCCCCGACACAGCAGGGAGGGATTTGCGCTTCGGGGACACCCCGGAGCTCCCGCTGAGATTCCCAGATCTCTTCCTCCGGCCCCGCTTCTTCCCGTCCTGGGCTTGGCCGAGCTCCAGCCGAGCGCCCGCGGGCACCGGGCTGTGCTTGCTGGAAGGGGATTGTTTTACATGTCCTGTATTAGGAGAGATTGTAAAGATGATTCTTCTCTTGGCCTCGTTCTCAGGATCTGAAAACGCTGCATCAGACTGAAGGTCCCCCTTTGTTCCTTCGGCAAAGATCTTCTGAGCATCTGCAAACTGCAAAACCCCTACCAGGCTCTGGGCAGGGCCACTCAGCCTGGGGCTCGCTGAGTGCTGCTGGGCAGGGGAGTTCTGCCCAGAGTTCCTCGACTGCATCATTAGCAAAGGATGTTGTGGGGTGGAACTCCGAGACCCTACAGAGTTAAACAGACTCCCAGAGTCGTCCAGAGCTGCCTGATCAACACTATGGTTAAGATGGGCTGGGCTGTTTGTAAGATTTCCATTGACTGCCACGGAGCCAGAAGAGTAAGAAAAACCTGTTGAGAGGGAAAGTATAGATCATTGCTGGGGCTGAGCCAGAGGTCACCGTGCTGCGGGGCTGGGAGGGATTCCAGACTCCAGCTCTGCCTGCAGGAGAGCAGCCAGGGCCATGGATTACATGGGAATACACGGCTGCTGCTCCACAGGGCACTGAGAACGTGGCTCTGGGTGCTCAGGTGCCACCTGGGGGACAGGGACTTTCACTACTCTGCTGCCAGTCCGGGGAAATTCCTGTGTTATATGGAGGTATCCTGCACTCTTCCCGGTTTAAATGGAATTCAAGTGTAGGTTTTGGTTGAACTATTGCACCTTTTGAAATCAGGGCTCCTCTGCTCTCAACTCCTTCCTTTCATCAAGGAAATAGACGGCCAAGCTCAGTCCTTTCTTTGTCCAAAATAGGACTTTGTCATGCACACAGCCCACCTCCTCAAGGTTAAACAACTTGGGAAGAGACAGGGATCTTCTAAGACTGAACGGGAGGGGGTTTGGGAAGGGGAATTCAGGGTTTGTCATGGGGCATCATAAATGGCTTTAGCGCTCGAGTAAGGCCTGGGCTCTGGGCTCTCTGAATGGAAGGGGCAGAAGGGAACGTGGTAGTGGTTTACAACAAGGGGGTTTGAAACACTTCACTGGTTTTATAGAATAGTGCAGCCAAGCCCTTTGCAAAACAGATGCTAAAACCACCCAAGCCCCTCAGGGTGGTGAACACTGAGAGAAAAAAAGCCCTCTCTGCTGAGGGATCAGCTGTGCAATCACTTCTGTGTGACAGAACCTCCTTTCCTGGCCCACAACATTCCCAATTCCTTGAGTAGCTAAAGGCATCCACAGATGAGTGAGTTCAGGAGCAATGTCTGCACCCAAAAGCATCCCTGTCCTCTCCCACTTGCCCTTTTCCTCCCCAGGGACCTCTGCCTTTACAACTGCTCATGAGGCATCTCTTTAAACCTGCACCAAGAAATTCATTTTGATGTTAAAAAACCCCCACCACCCTGTAAAACTCAACCTTTCAGAGCCACATCCCCAGCTCATGGCACAGCTGGGCAACACTCTGCAGGTGTGTCAGGGTGGGAAACTCTTCATCCATTTACAAAAGCAATTATTTATTTAGGCTATGAGGCAGTTCAGGTAAAGGCACCTCAACCCAACCCTTCATGCCAGAGGCACATCCTGTCTTAGAGCATCACCCAGGAGTTTTGGGTCCCAGAGCACGCATTTCCCCAGCACTGCCTGAAGGATCTGAGCAGGAGTGCTGGGAAAACTCAGCCCTGGGTGTCTGGGAGCTGTCCCCCCCACGAGAGCACCTGTGCACAGGTGAGGCTGTTACCTGAGGTAGCCAAAGCCAGAGGCTTGTTTCCAGCAGCATTGCTTATGCCATTATGAGAACTAGCACCAATCTGCTTTTCAAGTGTCGCTGAGTCTCTACTCTGATGAACTGGGCTAGGTGTGCTTCTCTGGGGAGAGAAACAGGCATTTCAGTACAGGGAATAACAAAAAGCAACTGTGTTAAGACAAATTCGCATGCACTGCATCGACCAGGGGAAGTGGCTCTGCTTCCTACATGTCCCAGATTTAGCTTGTTTTGGGAAAAACATGGATCAGCATGTTATGGGACAGAAATGCTGTGATTAATGGCACTGCAGTGGTATCCAGCACACAGCAGGCTCAGCATCCCAGAATATTTAGGCTCAGGACCATGAAAACAGGAATGCCTCAGCCCACTGCTTCACAGGCAGCAGGGAGGAGACTAAGGGTTGTTCCATGTCCCCTGGCCTGTGCACGCAAAGTTCCCCAAAACAACCCCAAACTGACCATGAAGTGAATCAGGCCATGTTCTCTGGGACACTCCCTGAGGGAGTTTTCCGAAAGTAGGGAAAACACCTGTGGACTGTCAGCCTTGCCAAAGAATGTCTTGGAGGGATTGGTGCCATCCAGGGCTGACAAGCTCTGAGGACACAGAGATTCTGCTCAGAGCTGGACACACGGGGGTTCTGCTAAAACCAGGAGCCTTCAGCTGGAAAAATGGCATGGGCTCAATACTGTGAGGCAACTCCAGCTTTTCCAATATGGGATTGTAAGACCAACACCTGGGAGTGGATTCTAAACTCCCAGCAGCCAATGCTTCCCAGTTCTCCACTGCGATACCTGTGTGAGAAACTGGGCCAGGCTTTTTAAAATCTCCTCCTCCACTGAGGGAGGCGCTGCCTTGTCCCATTTCAAACAGAGATGGCCCCAAAAGCCCTCAGCTGCAGAGCAGACACTCACACAGCAGGTCTCACAGCCCCAGGGTGCTGTTCAAGCCCATCCTCCACATGTGTGTGACAAGGACAAGCAGCTCTGGGGTGTGCAATCCTCTGTTTCCACTGCCACCCTCAGGCTTTTCCACCCGGCCACACATTCTGGACCAGGATCACCTGAGGCATTTAACTTTCCTTTCCTTCCTGGCTGAAATCCCCCCACCCCCCAGAGGACCTCAGAGCACCCCCAGCAGCCTCCCCCAGGGGTCACACAGGCAGGATTAGCAGCCCCCTGAGGCTGCTGGGGCTCAGCACCCCCTTCCTGCCCACGGGGGGTTAGTTAGGGATGGAAAGTGTTGACAATCCCTTACTCACCACCTTCTCAACACGGCTAGGTAGGACTACGCTGGCCAGAGGGATACTAACAGGGAGTTTATTGGGCTGCACTGTGCTCAGAGGAATACTGATAGGGAGGCTGGTGATAGTTTCTCCATTACTCACAGAGGTTCTCTCTCTCAAAACCTGCAAATCAAAAAGAAAAAGCAGAGCTCTCACATTTGTTGTTGCTGAAAAGGGGTTTTTAAGCTAATGATAACCTGTCTGTGTCATTCCCCCCTCCTTTTTTGAATAATGACGCAATGATTGAACAGCACAGACAGGGCAGGGATGGAGCAGTCTGGTTACCAGCACCAGGCTCCTGGGAAAGCAACACCCCACAGCACAGAAACCTGGGAATTAAAGCCCCTGCTGCCCCCAGGCCTCAGGTGCTCCTTTCCCTGTGGTTTGGGGAGAGCTCTGTGAAAAGCACTGATGACAGAGCTCATATCTGGAGCAGCCACGGCAATTCCACGGTGACCTGCTGCTCTGAAATGAGCCCCACTATGATCCAGGGGTGGCCCAAGTGCAGGGACCACTATTTTGTTACTTTTTGTAACTACGAAAGACTCTTTTCCAAGCTCAAGCAGACACATGCCAGATCCAGAAGGTCCCACTGCTTCACTGGTGCAGGTCACAGGCAAAGCAGCACCTCAGAGGGAAGCACATCTTGCCCCTCCTCTAACCAGCTCCAGTTTATTGCATCCCACCTGCTGTACTTTGTGCCAATTCCCATGCCAGGCTGGCTCCAGAGTGCAGCATTCCAGCCCTCCCTGTGTTCTCCCAGGTGCAGTGGGCACATCCCTCACCTTCTCTCCTGCACTGGGTAAGGCCACGGGGGAAGAGGGCCGAGTTTCCTGAGGACTCAGCTTTATGCCATTTGCAATTCCAGGGCTCGGATATGTAAGGCCATTCTCTTTGACATGCTCAGCTCTGGAAAGGAGATGCACAACCGTCAGGATGCAAAAAAAAAAAAAAAACCTGCAAGCAATCCCTGTGCCAAACCCAAGGCGCCTCCCCACCTTATCCACCCCCCTCAGCTGGGAGCTCTCCTTTCCTCGAAACAGGAAAACCCAGAAAAACCTCCACTTTCAAAAAACACTCCTCCACCATCCAAACAATTCAAACAAGCCACCACCCCCCTTCCCCTCCCATCACCCCCCTCACCTCTGCATCTCGTTCGCCGTCGCCTTCCCGTTGACTCCGTGGTCTTGGTTCAAGTGTCTCCGTAGCGCTATTTTAGCCGGGGAAAACCTGGTGTAGTCAGGGAGGGACAGGCTGGTCACCTTGTCAGCCTTGAGCCTGTGGCTGGGGGTGCAGGGCACGATGTCCTGCTCCAGCTGGGCCGAGGGGTACTGGGGGGTGTTCTGCTTGGAGCAGGGCCGGCCGAAGGCGTGCTGCAGCTCGTAGGGCGTGGCGTGGCCGTTCATGGACAGCTCGGGGCTCATGCCGTTCATGTGGGCCATGGGGAACTTGGAGCAGTCGAGCTCCAGCTGGAACCTGCCGTGCTCGGCCTCGGCGCCTTTGGGGGGCAGCGGCGCGGGCAGCGGCTCCTCCGGCGGCGTGTACGACTTGAGCTGCAGCAGCTCCTGCTGCCTCTGGCTCTTCTCCAGCTCCACGATGCTGATCTGGAGAGGAATTGGAGAGTAAGGGTTGAAGAGCAGTCTCGTGATGGAGTTTTGCCTCCCGGGTGCTTCTCGGGAGAAGCGTTGCTGTTTCTGGGAATGAGGCAGAACATGGGACCCAAAGTTTGAGAAATAAAGTTCAGCTTGCTGCTCTGAGCTTTGGAGTAAAAAGGCCCAGGTAAAGAGAGTGGCTCAGAGACTCTGAGAGGGAACTTTTCAGATCTTAAACCAAACTAAAGATATCTCCAGATTATATAGACAGTATGAGTAAGTCAGGACTGCCAGTCACTGAAGGGAACAGTCACTCCATGCCAAGCAAAAGGCTGGAATGGCCCTAGAGCCAATTTCACAGGGGAAGAAAAATTCTTCACACAAAGGAGCTTAATTTCTTGTCACTACTCTAAGTGCCATTCTGGAAGAACTGATTCCCATCCCATCCATGGAAGTGTCCAAGGCCAGGTTGGATCAAAGGAGCAACCTGGGAGAGTGGAAGGTGTCCCTGCCCATGGCAGGGCATGGGATGAGATGGGCTTTAAGGTCCCTTCCAACCCATACTATTCTGGGATTCCTGAATCAAGACATCAGAGCACACATGCAAACAAGCAGAACCTTTTCTTTCATCAAGTCATGGGTTTTAATTACATGTAATTGTGCACCATGATTCCTTCTTCCACAGCACTACCAAGGAATCAGGACATAGAATCTACTTCCTTTAAAAGTTATCCCCACCCTTATCTACTGAAATTCTCTAATAGAAAGATTCATCTCTGGGAGAATAAAAAGAAGAAAAATAAAGGAAAAATGAAGCAGCCACTGGCTTGCCCTTTACCACATTTAGTGTAACACCCATAACTGGCCCACTGCCCAAGAGCTGCCCCAAGCTGGTGACTCTGCACCCCTTTCTTGCTCTCTACCTGCAGCTCCAAACAGTGCTTTTGCTTCTCAGAAATCTGATTCTTCAGCGCCTGCTTCTCCTTCAGCAAGTTCTCCAGGGACAACGTTGACCAGTCCAGCTTCAGTTCCTCACACCGAGCCTTCAGCTGCAGGGGCAGGGCACAAACAGCTCAAAAAACACTTTCACCTCTTCACACCACCCCAGAAGCAGCTGAAAGCCATGAACTCTGCCATGAGTGTGCAAGAAACTTCTGAGCCCATTGAAAAATCCTCTGAGCTCCATCCTGAGGCCTCCACAGGCTGTGGCAGGAGGTGGGTTGTAAAAATGGTGTTACCACCACCCTCACTGACTCTTTCCACATCCAGATTTTCCTTCATCTGCCCCCGGGGGGGGTTCAGCCTGGAGAAAAGGAGGCTCAGGGCAGACCTCTTCCCTCTCTGGAACTCCCTGACAGGAGAGGGGAGCTGGGGAATAGGGACAGGAGGAGAGGGAACAGTCTCAACTTGCACCAGGGGAGGTTCAGGTTGGACATCAGAGGAAATTTCTTCCCCAAAAAGGTTGTGAAACATTGGCACAGCTGCCCAGGGCAGTGGTGGAGTGCCCAACCCTGGCAGTGTTCAAACCAAAGGGGGATGTGGCACGGGGGCACATGGACAGTGGTGACCATGGTGGTGGTGCTGGGCTGCTGGCTGGATTTAATGATCTTAAAGGTCTTTTCCAACCATATCAGTTCCTCAATTCTCTGACAGTTTGAGTTACCAAAGTGAACACCACAACTCATGGCCACCACAAAGCATGAACTGCAAACTCCTGGACCAGCCAAGTCCAGTGAGAAACAGAGCTGCTTTTCAGGGACACAGCAGAGGCCAAAGCCAGCTCAGATTTGCTTAGAGGCAAGTAAAAGTTGCCCAGAAAAGTCTCCCCTGAATTCCTCTCCATTTCAGAGTACCTGGATGATTTTTCAGCCCCCAGCCCATGCCCTGCCCTCACACAGTGGGCTGTACCCACCAGCTGCAAGCTCTGGTTCCTGAGTTCACTGTTGTCCTTCTCCAGCTGTTTGGTCTGTTCTTTCAGCTGCTGGTTGTGAGCAGAGATTTCCTTCTGAGCCTGGATCAGGTCGTTGTATGTCAGAGCTTTAACTCCCAGCTGCAAGATGGAGAGGGAGAAGGGAAGGTATCAGTCAGCAATTCCAGACAAGTGTCACATTCCAAAGGGGCACTGAGGACATCTGCAGGACTTGGGTAGCTCACAGGAACAACCCCAGCATTCCCCAAGGCACTTTGTCACTGCTGGAGGATAACAAGGCAGGACAGAAGTGTCTTGGAGCTGCTGTCCCAAGTACTCAGCTTTAAAACAGGCATTGAGGGCCTTGCCAGGCAAAATAACAGGATTTTTGTGGAGAGCCCCCACATTTCCTCCTGAGCTTCTGAGCCTGTGTTGGCAACACAGAGTCTGTCCAAGCAAACCACCTTGACCACCACAAGTCTGTGCTCTGTCCCCCTTCCCTTGGTCACCGAGTGACCCACAACAAGCCCAATGTGATGGGTTTGATAAATCCCAAAAAACTCAGATGAAGGTTTTAGTTTTAGCTAGGCCCCAATTCTGTGGGTCATGTGGTTAGGGGCAAGCATCAGCTGACTTAAGTGACCAGTGAGATATTTCATCCCATCTGACGTCAGCTCGTCTATAAATCAAAGAGCAGCTCCCAGTGTGCTCTTTTTCTCTCTTCTCCCTTCGGCCGTGCTGATAAATCCCAAAAAACTCAGATTAAGGTTTTTTTCCCCTCACTTCTTTTGACTGAAACTCTGTCGCATTGGGAGGTGGTTGGCATTTTGCCAAGAGTCAAACTAAAACACCCAACAACAAAGCCAAAGCTTAACCTGAGCACAGCACAGCACACACTCCACATTTCTAAAGCTGCTCTGCTGCAAAGCAGAGTTGAAGCCCTGGCATTGCTCTGGCCTTGCTGAGCTTCAGCAGAAATGTTTGCACCCAGCTGGCTCACACCTCCCTGTCCCACCAGCCCAGGGTTACCTCGTCGAGCTTCTGCTGGAAGAGCCGCTTGATCTCCTCCTTCTGTGCCTGGCAGTGGGTGAAGAGCTGCTGGGCAGTGCCCAGGAGCTGGGCATTCTTCTCCTGCAGGAGGCAAGAGGCAGGGCACACAGTGAGAATGTCCATGGCACTAAGAAGTTTGGATGGAGGTACTGCAGCACGGTGGGAGGGGGCTCTGAGGAGATGCAGGAGCTCCCCCAGCTCTGCCTCGGCCTCCTGAGAGCCTGGATTTGTTCCTGTGGGATACCTGGGATGTTGAGTCAGCTGGAAAGGGCTTTTAAGTAAGTTTTTTTTCTGCTCTGTGGTAAAATACAATCAAAGGCAGTCTTCAAAATTCATTTTTAGCCTCCCAGTGCATTGTGAAGAAGCAATAATCAAATCCTCCAGAGCACAAATAGAACTGGGAAAGATTATCTGTATGAAATCTGTTACCAAACTGGGAGCTGACTCTAAATCCCCAGAGTGCCAGTTCAGAGTTTTCCTGTGCAACACTCAGGGAAGAGATAAATGAAAATACACTGTGGGGGTGAGGTGGGAAGGAAGTCACAAGTAAGCCAAACCAGTTTTCCTACTTATGCCACAATAATTTCAGGGGGTCACCAGACCCACTCCCAGCACATTCCCTGCCCAGAACATTCCCCAGACAGATCCCTGCTCACCCATTCCATGGCCATGCACTGTGTGAGCAGAAAAGAGCAGGTTTGGACTGGCTGAAGGGCCTCATTTATCCAAGGATGGATAAAGGATGAGGCAGCAAGGAAAGAGAGCTCTGGAGATCACTTGTGCTGCTGAGGCCACACAGGGATTGTGCAGAGACTGAGCCATCACTCCCAAAAAAGTGGAGAACAAGAGCAGAAAGCACCTTGATCTTTTCCAGCCTGAATGGTTCCCTGAGTGTGGGATTCCAAGCAGGGAAGCAGCAGTGCTGCAGAGTTCCACATGTGCAGGGACACCCAGCCCAGGTTTGGGAAAACAGCTGAAGGGGCTGCTGGAGGTGATGCTGGAAAATCATCCGTGTTTTCAAGAGCAGACACTTCCTCCAGCCCTTCCAGGGGCTCACAGCTCCATCTAAGGGCAATCTGGGAACCAGCAGCTCCTGAAAATTGTTATTACACAAACATTTCCCTTGTTCTTGAAACCCTTCCTGTAAGAGGGAGTTGTTGACTAAACCCTCCACAGCCCCTCACCTAGCCAAGTTCTGCCTCTGGGAGGTTTTATCTGCCATGTAACACTCCATTTAAAAACATTTCCAGGGTGAATTCCTCATTTTAATGTTTAGAAGTAAGGAGCAGCTGTTGGGCACCAACAAAGTGGTGACTTTTCCACACTCTCAGTGCAGGAAACAATAATTGCACACCATCATTCCCTCTGTGCAAGGCAAGTTCACTCCCTGCTGACTTCCCTGACAAGTGCAGATCCAGCAGAAAAAAATTTGCTGCTTAAGGAAAAAGAGGAAAGCTCAAAGTGCTGATGGACTGTGAAACCAAATGGCAACAAGCACAGCAGAAAGGGCTGCAGGAACACCACACCAGCACCACCCAGTTCTCAGGAGGGAATGGGGTGGCACAACTGTCTCATCTGGAAAGAGTTCCCAGGATGGAAAACCCCACAAAACCACCCTCTGGCTTTATGGTGACACTCTCACAGAGGGCACAAAGCAAAGGAAAGCTGCCATAGGGACCACCAACAGCTGGAATTGGGCAGAATCCCAGAATGGTTTAGACTGGGAGGCACCTTATAACTCATCTCATTCCACCCCCTGCCATGGGCAGGGACACCTTCCACCAGCCCAGGTGACTCCAAGCCCTGCCCAGCCTTGCCTTGGACACTTCCAGGGATTCAGGGGCAGCCACAGCTTCTCTGCCCAACCTGTGCCAGGGCCTGCCCACCCTCCCAGCCAACAGTTCCTTCCCAATATCCCACCTATCCCTGCCTGCTGGCAGTGGGAAGCCATTCCCCCTTGCCCCTTGTCCAAAGTCCCTCTCCAGCTTTCTGGGAGCTTCTTCAGACACTGAAAGGCTTTAACTGGAAGTCAAAGTCGATTGGTGAGCATTACTGGGAAAGGTCCCTCCACAGAAGCAGCAGGCACAGACTCCCTCACCAGGGCTAATTTACAGAGTAAACAGAACATTCATAATTGAGACAAAGCAATAAAAGAAGCTGTTTAAGCAGGAAATCTCCTCCCTCTGCTGGTGGCTCCATGGCAGAGAAACACAGCCCTGTCAGCTCCAGGATTTTCCTGGCCTTTCCATGTATTCCAGCCCATGGCTTGGTAATTTACACTTTGCCCACCAGTGCAATCCAGCACATTCTGCTTATCCAGAGCAAGGCTGTTGAGCTCAGTCCCTTAAGCCAGTGATGACAGTTTGGGTTTTTTAATCCCACACTTCACAGAGTCATGGATGGTTTGTGCTGGAAGGGACATTAACACCCATCTCATCCCATAAAACTTGGGACAAACTTGGAGCAACCTGGAATAGTGGAAGGTGTCCCTGTCATGGCAGAGGGTGGGTCTGGATGAGCTTTAAGGTCCTTCCCAACCCAAACCACTCCACGATTCCAAGTCAGGGTTATCAGGTGGAGGGCACAGGGGCAGGAGGGGATGAGCTTCTCTCCTTTAAGCACCCCCAGAGTGACTGGGTTTGCAGTGCCACCCCCAGGCAGTCACTCAGCCTAAGCAGGGCCCTTATCCCTGGCCTGCTGCAGCACTGCTCCAACTGTACACAATTCCCATGTCCAGCATCATTCCCCACGTTTAAAGGGTCTCATAATCTGGTAATTTTGTTCAGAAATGTTAAAACAAGACCTACCTTCTCCTGCTCCAGTAACTGTTGCAGACTTGCCTTGTACTGAGGAGTTTTCATGTATGCCATGAACTGCATGTACTGGATCTTAAAAGAGTCTGCAAAGCAAACCAGGAGATGATGAATTTCCACAGGGAGTCAGTGCAATGCTCCTATTTATTACCCCTATTTGCTCCCTCACCACCACTCCCCACTTTGCTCCTTCTTGCTTTTGCAAGACCGTAAATCAGGCCAAGCCATTAAAGATGGATTTAGAACATGCTCAAAATGCATCTCCTGCTGCCAGGGGAGCTCGTGGATCCATCAGCCCCTTCCAGCAGGAACCCAGTGAAGCCATGACAACACTTGCAAACAGGAAGGTGCTGGGTGTTAATGGTGTGTCTGCAGGAGGGGCTGAGGGATTTTAGTGCTCTGTAAGCAGAAACAATCCAAGAGATGAGCTGTGAGAGCCCAAAGCAGCCCTGGGCTCAGAGCCCTCACCCTCCCAGCACCCCACTCAAGCCTGTTCTCCTCCTCCCTCCACACACACACCCAATTTACTCTCCCCTCCAAGGAGCACTTGGCTTCTCATTAGCCTTTATGGGTAATGAGCCCTCCCTTCTCCCCAGCCCTTCCATCACTGAAACCAACCACAGGATTAAGTCCAATCTGCTGCACAAAACTTGGTGTACAGACTTGTGCAACAAAGCTTAGCCCAGACAAGTGTCATTCTCCCCCACCCTGCCACAAAATGTCCCTCTAAATCACAATTTCTTTCTCTACAGTAAGAAATCAGCCAAAACTTAGACACCACAGCAAGAGAACACAAGTTCAGGACGTCACAGATGCCCTTGGCCTCCACACAGACAGGATCATTACATCAGATTCCCAGAGGATCCTAAACTGGCTCCTGCCCAGTGCCAAAGGCCACAAACAGCTGGGAAGGGACAGACACCAGAAGACCCAAAAAAACACCCTCCAAGTTTTTTCCTTCTCTCACCTCCCACACATGAAACGTATTTTCCAACCACACCTTTGTGACCTCAAAATGTCAGACAGCATCTCATGTATGAGTTCTGAGTTTTGCAGAGGAAATGGAGTGGCGTTCCCTAAAGTTGTACCACCCAAATACAAGAGAATCTTTTCATTCAAAATAAAGTGATTTCTGACTAGCCATTTCCATTTAAAGTTAGCTTGGATTCCTACGAAACCCTTTTTGGGCCAAATGAGAGCTGAATCAATGCCAAAGAACAAATGCAGGGCGAGACACCAACTCGAGCAGCAGGAGAAGGGACCTCGTGGTGACAGCAAAGGATGTGGGGCAGGTGGGAAGCAGCTCATTGCACACCACTGTGGATGTTCTCAACCCTTTGATTTGCTCCTGTGATGGGTTTGATAAATCCCAAAAAACTCAGATAAAGGTTTTAGTTTTAGCTAGGCCCCACTTCTGTGGGTCATGTGGTTAGGGACAAGTATCAGCTGACTTAAGTGACCA
>JAWWEU010000082.1:3716078-3733932 GCA_035583155.1 Acropternis orthonyx
ACCTAATCCTGCCCTCTGGCAGTGGGAAGCCATTCCCTGTGTCCTGTCCCTCCATCCCTTGTCCCAAGTCCCTCTCCAGCTCTTCTGGAGCCCCTTCAGGCACTGGAAGGGGCTCTGAGTTCTGCCTGGAGCCTTCCCTTCTCCAGATGAGCCCCCCCAGCCTGGCTCCATAACTCCCAAACCTCAGGAATCACGACTGGTGGGATTTACCTGGCCAGATTTAGGCAGCTGTGGTGGAACTCAGGAGTCCCTGCAGCTCTTTGTGGCTCCAGAACAGAACCCCTCCTTGAGCCCTTCTTTCTCTTCACTGTCACAACTGCCCAACCAGGGACATGTTGATGGTCCAAACACCAAAACACAGCAGCACAAACCCCAAAAACCCCAAAAATCTGTCTGTTTCTTCCACAGCTGGGTGGGGTTTTTATATAGTTTGATTTTAAATCATGTGCAGCATGTTCTACTCATTTAACACAACTCTCAAGAGCACCAAAACCCCAGCACAGACACGTTGAGATAATGAATAACCCACAACTGGAATGAACAAGAAAAAGGACAATCATACCACTCAAGTTTCGACTGTTAATTCTAAAATTTAGAGGTGCAAAAGGTTTTGAGGACACAATTCTCCCACCTGGAAATAGAAAAGAGGGGGGGAAAAAGCAAAATCAGTTCCACTGTTTGTTCCAAAAATAATTACTAATTAAATATAACCCAGTGCAGAGCCCTAAAGAGCAGCCCTACAAAACTACCACCTGTGCATCATTAAAAGAAAGAAATTAATTAATTCCCATTCTGACAGTCTCCAAGAAAGTCAATCTTGGAGGTGACACCTGAAGGATCACTTAAAAATGACAGATTTAAAACACCTGGTAAAAAAAGAGCACATGAATTCTCAGTGGCAATCCGAAGAAATTTCAATTATCTCCTTCCTGGTTGGCATCTTTTCTACACAAACCCCCAAAGCCCTTTCATTTAAAGGCCACTAATCTCGATTTCATGGGAATTTGGGGTCATTCAGCCCAAGGCAGAGCCTGGGCACGTTCTGGGAAGAGAAATAAGGTTTGTTCATGGGAAAAAGTGCTTGAACCAGCTCCACTTTGCCACTGCTCTCAAGCCACCATTAAACAAGTTTTAAAAAAAAATAAAAAAGAACTGAATAAAATTAAAGAAAACAGCTTAACTTTGGGGGTTTTATGGTTTGCAACAGAGCCCAAAAGTCCCATCATTTCTTTCAGCATGGGAAGCCACAGATTCTTTGTTCACACCACACATTCTTCTTTTCAGAAACAGTTATTTTTGGAATTTCTGCCACGGCCAAATAAAATTGTGACTTGTCCCAGTGGTGAGGAACAAAGCAAAGAGACACCCCAGGGCATGCCAGGGCCATGGTGGGGTCAGTGGAGTCCCCAGTGGGGCTTCCGAAGGAGCCCCATGAGTGCCCACATTTTCATGGAATTAAAGGTGGGAAAAGGCCTTTAAGATGATCAAGTACAACAATCAGCCCAGAACCACCACTGAGCATGTCCCCAAGTGCCACATCCCCACGTTGTTTGAGCACTCCCAGGGATGTGACTCCACCTGGACAGCCCCTTCCAGTGCCTGATCACCTCTCCATTAAGGAATTTTCCCACTATCTCACCTTTCCTTGCCCTGGCCCAGCCTGAGGCCATTCCCTCCCCTCCTGTCCCTGTTCCCTGGGAGCAGAGCCCGACCCTCCCCGGCTCCCCCCTCCTGGCAGGGACTTGCAGAGCCAGAAGGTCCTCCCTGAGCCTCCTTTTCTCCAGGCTGAGCCCCCCCAGCTCCCTCAGCCCCTCCTGCTGCTCCAGCCCCTTCCCCAGGACAACACCCACATTTCCTCAGTCTGTAGTTCTATTTTATTACTCCTCAGTTAACACTGAGTACCAAATGTGACAACTTCAAAGAGGAGAATCCAGTAAGTGAATTCCATATGGAATTACAGACACTGGCTATCCAGTGCCTCTGCAGCCAGGAATCATGGAATGGGTTGGAAAGGACCTTAAAGCCCATCCAGTCCCAACCCCTGCCATGAGCAGGGACACCTTCCTCTATCTCAGGTTGCTCCAAGCCCTGTCCAACCTGGCCTTGGACAATTCCAGGGGACCACGAAGTCTGGTCTTGGCTGTTGCATGTTTGTAGGTTCCCTTCCCACCCCAGCTCTGCTCCAGAGCCTTCCCACACAGAGCTGCCTCCAAGGAGCCCGGTAGGTCCAAGGAGATATTGAGGTGGGAAGTAAAAAGCCCAAGAAATAACCACTGTGGTGCAGACACTTGTCCCCAGGGCACAGAACAAACCCCCAGCCTGGCTGTGACCACTGTCAATGAATCCCCTTCCCACCTCATCTCCCATGGGATCCAGGAATCCTTCCCATTGGATTTACCTTCCTTCATGTTTGCAAATCGCTCCTTCAGCTGGTGATCCACCTCGGGACCGAAGGCAAAGTTATTCACAAAAATAACACTGCAAGAGAAGGAGTTTGTTAATGATGAGAGATCCAAAACGTCCCCCAACAACCATCAGAACAGGCAGGTTAATGATGAGGGAGCCAAAACAACCCCCAGAAGGGGCAGGTTAATGATGAGGGAGCCAAAACAACCCCCAGAAGGGGCAGGTTAATGATGAGGGAGCCAAAACAATCCCCAGAAGGGGCAGGTTAATGATGAGGGAGCCAAAACACCCCTCAATGACCCCCAGAATGGGCAGGTTAATGATGAGGGAGCCAAAACAATCCCCAGAAGGGGCATGTTAATGATGAGGAGCCAAAACAACCCCCAGAAGGGGCAGGTTAATGATGAGGAGCCAAAACACCCCTCAATGACCCCCAGAATGGGCAGGTTAATGGTGAGGAGCCAAAACACCCCTCAACAACCCCCAACAACCCCCAGAACAGGCATACTAATGATGAGGGACCCAAAACACCCCTCAACAACCCCCAAAACAGGCATACTAATGATGAGGGACCCAAAACACCCCTCAACAACCCCCAGAACAGGCAGGTTAATGATGAGGGACCCAAAACACCCCTGAAAAACCCCCAGCCATGGACAAAGTGCTTGTCCCCAACTCCAGGGCTACTCCCACCCACCAACACCCTCCTGAGCACAGCGACCCCAGCGTTCCCCACCCTGACCATCAGACACCACCTGTACAATGACATTTATGACATTTACAGCTGTCCTGCCCTGTCAGTTCCTCTGAGTTTGGACAGAAGAACAACGTGCCAAACGTTTTCAGCCTCTGCCAGGGTGAGATCCAACACCACCACCCAACAGCCCCCAGTTCATCCTGTTAACTCTTCTTGTGCATTTCAAATATTAGAGTAAAATAGAAAAATATAGAGTCATGCAATGGTTTCGGTTGGAAGGGACTCTAACGGTCACCGCCGTCCACCCCCGGCCATGCGCAGGGACACCTTCCACCAGACCAGGTTGTTCCAATACCGGTCCAACCTTGGACACTTCCAGGGATGGGGAGTCCATGACCTCTCTGAGCTACCTGCTGCTCTTCCAGCTGTAAAATCCCTGTAATGCCATGAGACAGTGACATCTGAGCTTGTTTTTCCTGTCCTGAACCCACACCTGATCCCTACCCACAAGGGAGGAGTTGATTCTTTCTTTCTGGGTTAACAAATCCAACGAGAGGGGGGTTTGTTCCTGGAAAAAAACATCATGTGGGAAGAGAGGTAGAATCCCATAATTGCTAGAAGTGTTGGAGAAATAAACAGAGCGTGCCACAGATCCAAAAATAGAGACCCCTTTATTTTGAGGAGTCCGGGCCTGGCCTAATTATCCCTGGTGGGTTCCTACCAAGCTGCAAGACCTCTTGGAAGCAGCTGCACACATGGATTTGTCTGGAGGTTGGGATGGATCTCAGGGAAAGGCTCTTCCCCCAGAGGGTGGTGGGCACTGAGCAGGCTCCCCAGGGCAGTGGGCACGGCCCCGAGGCTGCCAGAGCTCCAGGAGGGTTTGGATGATCCTCTGAGGGACAGGGTGGGATTGTTGGGGTGTCTGTGCAGGGCCAGGGGTTGGACTGGATGGTCCTTGGCGGTTCCTTCCAGATCAGGACATTTCCTGGCTCTGTGGTTTATTTCCTGTGTTGCCTTGGAGGAGCACTGAGGCTCTGTGTGATCCCTAAGGATGTGTCTCCCACTTCCTCCCAGTGGGAAGCTTTGTTCCAAATTCTTCACTTCCTGCCCCAAACTACTGATGTGTTGCTCTGAAAATCAATGACTTGCCCCCCTTTGCCTGCCTGGTTGGGTGCAATTTTTTTCTTGTTTAAGGTGCTGGAAAATTGGCTTTAAACTACCAGAGTTAGATGGGATATTGGGAAGGAATTGTTGGCTGGGAGGGTGGGCAGGCCCTGGCACAGGTTGGGCAAGGTTGGGAGTGTCCAAGGCCAGGTTGGAGCACCCTGGGACAGTGGGAGGTGTCCCTGCCAATGGTAGGGAGTGACACTGGATGAGCTTTAAGGTCCCTTCCAGCCCAAACCATCCTGTGGCTCCATGAAAAGCAACCACTGCAGTGCAGTGTCAAAGCCACTCTAGCACATTGTTCCCACACAAGGAGCTGATTCCTCTGTGAAAGGTCTGCTGGAAAACTCCCCTGCCAGTGCCTCCACACATGAAATGTGTTCAACAAGCACGCTGAGTTTAAGAGAAGCAGCCAAAGTTGTGAAAAACCACGACTCAAAAAAAAAAAGAAATGTTTATACACCAAGGGGGAAAAAAGAAAGCTCTTCTTGCTACGCCTTGCTCTTGGAAATTTGGGAAACCCTGCCTGGCAAGGAAAGCTAGCAGGGGTTTCTTCCTCCTCCTCCCCATGTGCCAAAAAAGAGGCCTTGCAGAAGAGCCAAACATATTAATGGGACTAGAAAACATCCAGGAAAGGAGGAGAAAAAGCCAGAGCTTGCAGATGTAAGTTTTTATAGAGCTCCTTCTGGCCCAGGACTTTGTGTGCACGTGCAGGGCACGGGGGCCAGTGCACCGTGATCCCAGCAGGGATTGCCAAGGCACTGGAATACACGTCCTGCAAGGCTCATTCCAGGTGGCACTTGGCCATGGAGAGCTGGTCCCAGCACCGTTCCCTGTGCCTTCCCCATCCCTGGAACTGTCCAAGGCCAGGCTGGAGCAACCTGGGCTGGTGGAAGGTGTCCCTGCCCATGGCAGGGGTGGGAATGACATGGGCTTTGAGGTCCTTCCCACGCCAAACCACTCCATGACTCTGCACCAGAGCATGTCACACAATTAGTGACATGCCACCCAAAACAAACACCTCCCAGCACTTCCCTGTGCACTTGGAGCTCTCTCAGACACTCCGTGAGTGGAAGGAAAGTTGCCCAGGCAGCAGAGTGTGTGCACTTGGAATAACAACCAGCAGAGCCAAAGCCCAGCAAGCTGCAAGGCTGGGACAAGTCTGCCCACAAATGGAAAGGCACCTCCAGAAAGAACTGAGGTCCAGAATAATGCAGGAGTCATCAGCTGCTCCTCAGCCACTGCCTTGGGAGCAATCCAGGAGTTGCCACAACTGAAGGCTTTCAGAGCCCTCTTTGACAAGTGCCTCCTGTTCCCCCACGTAACAGGGTGGCCCAGGTGGTCATTTAAAAATAAAGAGGGGTTTTTTTCTGCCCACAAGGCTGAAAGAATGCAAAGCTTTAAAAATACAGACGACTTTTACTGCTTTTAACGAATTTACTCCCTCTTTTTGCTCCCTCAACAAGGAGTCTGACCCTCTCTGTGCAGTTCTCCACGTAAAGAGGCCTTCAAGACAATTCGCTGAAATGAATTTTCAATTTAAGTTGGAACAGACTCACTTGGGTCTTGTGCTTTTTATTAAAGGGAAAGTGAGCCCCAATAGCCAAGATAATTAGGGTAGTGCCAGAATTCCTGACAGGAACTGTAGGGATATGCAAAACAAATGGAGGTTTCTGCTTCTCTGTACAACCAGGATTTATCTTGGATACACCCCTGCCTGTAATACCACGGGACATACATTTAAAGCCATTCCTCCAGGCAGAAAACAGGATCTAAAGAGGCCAATATAAGAGTTGGCAGATCAACTTTTGGTCTTTGCTATGGAAATTCTATATAAAAAGCTGGCCAGGCTCCCAATTTCCATTATCCAACTTCCCAAATATCCAGTCCCTCAAGCAGCACTCAATGGCTGCACTGTACCTTGTGTTTGCAATTCTCTCCCTCCATTCTTCTGAGAGGAAGTCACCTCTTTCCAGCTGAAAAACACACAAAGGACACAGAAACACACCCAGGAGTTAATGTTGTTCCCATTTGCTCCATGTCCCTCTTCCTTTGGAGAGGGACAAACATGCCATGCCAGCCCCCTGATCCCACAGCAGCCAAGGCCAAATGGGGTCTTTGGGAAATAGAGAGGGGATGAACCAGAGTTGCCCCCCAGCCTCAGCTGCTCTCCTGCCATGGGATGAACTGGGAAGGGTCTCTGGGTGGAGATTCCAAAGTTGTGGCTTAGTTGTCCCCCCTCAGCACAGGGAGCTGAGCACACACTGGGAACCCAAATTCAGGCTCTTGTTGCATCTGGTTTTCCGTGGTGCTAAAGACAAACCTTGGCTGCTTCTAACACTTTCAAGTTGGAAATGAAGGAACATAAAGTTGAAAATAAATACAGTTCTGACTTCAGTGGCTTCTGTAGCACCTTCCTGGTGACACCACAGCAAGTCCCAGATTGAAGTTCTTCCCAGATTAAGGTGGGAACACGAGAGAGGAATCCATGGGCCACACTCTGCTGTGTCACAAGTCAGGCAGGAGGAGGGTTGGGGGAGGGAGATAAAAGGAGGAGGGAGAAATAAGATGCAAGCCTATAATTAATGATGATGCCACCCTTTGAAGGGCTGAGGTGCTGGTTTGTCTCAGAACATCAAAGCAACAACAGTGACTGCTCAGGATGCTTTTTCTGCACAGGTTTCTTTGGATGGAGAGAAGGGAGGATTTCACATGGCACCGATTCCCATGGAGTGGCAGCTCAGAAGTGCAGTGCAGACACTGAGAACTCCCACACCCCCCTGGCTGAGCTGGGCACTGTCCCAGGTGGGCACCAGAGCCACAGAGAGGGTGACAAACCTGGCTGTGCCACCACAAAGGACACAGCCACAGGTGCCAAGAGCAGTGGGGCTGCTTCCAGGGAGAAAGAAAGGAGGAAAAATGAGAAAAAATAAGTCCAAAGGCACACAGGAGGGCTGAGAAAAGTGACCACTGAGGGTTCCAGGGCAAGAGATCAAGAACTTTGTCAAGAGTGTGGAGACTAAACACGGTGAAAACTGCAGGCTGGAGCAACTCAAGGGAGCCAGAAGTGCCTGTTCCACCAGGCAGCTGGGCTGAAATCACATTAAAACCACGACCACAACCTCTGTTGTCCCACCTGCTGGGAGGGGATCCACTTTGACACCCCTGCTACAGTAAAAGCAAAGGAGGTGTTGGAGCCTGAACTCAGAGAACCAACCCAGGAACAGTGCTGGCAAAATCCAACCCAGAAACTCAGAGCAACACCAGTTCTAGGAAGAGGTTTTTTCACCTTCTGTATGAAAATATTTTTTTTCTGGAGTTCTGCATGTGAATGGAGACAATCTCTGGACGGATTTTAAGAGATAATTTTGTCTCAAAGTCTTATCTGTTCTTGTAGTAAACAGTTCCATGGTTGAGTAACCGAGACACAGTCGAAGAAAACCCACATGCCAGGCAACTCTATTTATTTTACAACAACTCCTGCAACTCAGCTTCTCCCTGGCATCCCCCACACCACCAGTTTCTGAGGTCTCACTAAGAGGAGAAAGCAAAACACCTGAAAAGCCAGGGAGCCCAGTCCTGCAGCCACAGCCTGCAAGAGAACAAAGAACCAGCGCAACGTGAAACGGCTGGAAATGCTAAACTTCACATAAAGGTCTTGAAACCCAACCTAAGTGGCTCCTGGGCTGGACTTGGATCCGGTTTCCCTGTGTTTGTCCTGTCTTTGGTCAGAAGAGCAGTTTTAACCCAAATCCCCACGTATCACCCATTGGAGGAGGAACACTTTGCCTGCCAGAGCCCTTTACCATTCAAATGAACCACAGCCCTGCTTGAACACATCTATTTCTGTATGGCACTGCTTCCCCAGCTCAGCTCAGCCAAGAGCTGAGGGAAAAATCTCCCCAGGAAAAACACTGGAGGGCAGAAACAACCAGATGGTCAACTCTGGCTGGGAGGGAATTGGTTGTTTTCCCCTCTGGAAGGAAAGCAGGGATTCCTGGATCAGTGTCCTGCTGCCCTCAAGGAGGGGACAGAGATATCTGACTCTGACCCACTGGAGCTGGGGCAGAGAGCAACAAATGACTCCCTAAAAGGAGGGAAGTAGCTCCTTCCCCATCGACCAACATAGGGGATCTGAGAGAATTCCCCCAAAATCCCAGACACCTCAGAGGTTTCCAGTAATTCTGAGAGTGAAACAAGAACTGGAGAGGAAAATGCAGCCAATCAACCCTAGGGCTGGAGCATCTGAACATGGTCCGTGGTCACCCAGGGAGAAGGTGACACATCCATCCCAATCCCTCCTTCAATCTCTTCCCACCAGTGTCCCCACCCCCATCCTGCTCCTCCTCTCTCCTGGAAACTTAATCTCCTTAGTGAATAATGAATGGAAGGGCCCATCTGTAACACAGATATTTTCATCTGCTCCCACAATGCAGGAGATGCTTTATCTAACAGGATAATTAGCTCAGACATCGCCCCCAGAGCTGCTCCTGCTGCTAAATTTAGAAGGCAAACCAGGTTTTCACTCAGGTTTTTCTTCCAACAGGAATACACCCCAACAGCATCTGCGAGTCCATGAGAAGCAGCCAGAGGTGCAACAGAGCAGGAGTTTGGGAAGGTCAGGCCCCTGTGCCTGGAGGAGGGCTGGGATCTCACCCAAGGCTGTCTCTGTGTCTGAGCAGCCATAAATTCACAGGCAGGATGGCTCATTCCAGCCGCCTCCGTGCAAACACTTGGCTCCCAAAATCCAGCCCTTTCTGCCTGGAAAAGTACACAGGGTTATTTTTAGGTTCCTGTTCTTTTCAAAAATAACCAGAGGCACGAAGCCAGACCTCCAAAATGTGGCACCACGTCAAAGCCACGGGGGACGTTTGGAGGGCTTTTCAAACACCAGAGCAGGAGTTTCCCACTGAAACGGGGCGTGCAGAAACAGCTGGAATCCACAGCTGCTCTGGCCGTCCCTGAGCTGCAGGACCTGCTGGAGGGGAACTTTGGAGGTCCAGGGGGTGTCAGTGACCCCCACAAAGCAGCAGCTGGGCAGCAAGAGGCATGGGAGGTCCTACAGAAATCACTTCTCTGGCTCGGATTGCCAGGAAAACCAGATTGCCCCCCAGACTCGGCCAGGGAGAGGATTACAGAGCCAGGTCTGCACTGATTTGTGCACCGAACAGGGCTCAGTGACCCCTGGGGGTCCTTCCAACTCCCCATGCTCTGAGATCTGTGAGAATTGCCCTCTAATCCACGGGGCTGAACCACAGAGCACCCACAGCCACAGAGGCTCCTGGGTCTCCACCCAAAATCCCACCTTTAGCAACACTGAGCTGTGTTTCCCTGAATTGCCATCCAATGCCAGAACAGGCTTTTATGGAGCAGGGCAGGAATTCTGCTGTAACAGCCCTGAGCAAACGAACCCAAAACAAATCTGTGCCCTCAGCAGAGCCCTGTGGGAGCACCTTCCCCCAGGAGAAGGGAACAGCAGGTCACAGCCACTGAGGACACCCCAAAAACTTCCTCCAAGGGGACCCCAGGAAGAGAAGAAGAGTTTTCTGCCACACAGCAACCTCAGTCCTGCCCCAGACACCTGAGATGGCTCTGATTTGGAGGCCACAGGAGGGTATTTAGAGCCGGAAACCACAAAAACCCACCTGGCTCTTAATTGCGGTGCCGGGTTTTAATTTGGTGGCTGCACATGGACAGGAATTCCCCAAGAAAGACTCTCTAATTAGCCAGGCCTAATGACCTTCAAAAGTCTCCTGTTTCCTTCACACAAGTTTTCCTGAGAAGAAAGGAGGAAGAATCTAATCCTGGATCTTCTCAGCACCATGGGAGGAGAATTAGAAGGTAAAAGGAGCTGAAACAAAGTGAGATGAGTTGGGAGTGGGACATTCTAGTCCAAAAAGCTGAAGGAGATGATGATGATGATAAAAAGCTACAGAGAAAAAGGATTCCCTGTGAAAAGAATGTGATTTCCCCTAACAGAGCAGGAATTGGACGTCCACAACCAGGGAACAGGGATGCAAATACTCATTTACCAGGATTATGAGACATGATGAACTCCAACTGCTGGAGATGAGAGCTCCATGCCAAGGGATGATGAGCCACCTCCCTCCCACTCCTTTCCTGCCCCAAAGGGATCTCCCCCCTCTCCAACTGCAGGGATGGCCCAGCTGGAGCTCTGAGGAAGCCTTGGGCATCCAACACACCTCAGGCCACTTTGCCACCAGACAGTGGAGAAGTTTGATGTGAATTATCACCTGCAGTGACCACAAAGGCACGTCCTGCTCCACTGAAACACCTGTGGGGCTGCCAAACCTCGCTCAAGAGAGACTTTTCTTTCTGTGACTGTGGACAAAATAGGATGGAAACACCTGGACAACCAGGGTTTATTTTAAATAAACATCTCTAAATGTTGTCACTGGACCTTGCTCTCCAGAGTTCAAGCTCAGAACTTCCAGCAGGAACAAGAACAAGCCCGTGGGGAAGGCCAGGAAGGGAATCTGAAGGTTGCAGAGCAACCTAGTGAGGCAACAGCTCATTGTCCTTCTGTTCAAGGCTCCTCAAACACAATTTGGTTGATTTGGAGAGCTTTGGGGGGCTGGGTTTTGTTTACATTCCTCTCAATTTTCTTTTAATAGTACATCTGAAAAAATCCTGTTGGTAGGATTTGGGGCAGGTTACAAAAACATAACGAGGCTCTGACATCCCCCTGGTTTATTGCAAAAGGCAAAGAAGGCCAGAAAATATTCCTCAGGAAGCTCCTGCCACGTGGTGAGGCTGGAGAGGGGGAAAAGCTACAGAGAAAACCACTTCCCAGATAAGAGGGAATTGCAGAGCTGCACAAACACAGGACTCTGCTGGAGTGACACAGCAGCTTCTCAGGAGAAACCAAGCCCCATCTGTATTGGGAAATTATCATTTTACTGGGCTTTGGCTGCTAAAATAACCCAACACCCCCCCCCCGGCCCTGCAGGCCCAATTCCAGGGTATTTTTGCTGCCTCATGTCCCAGTTTGTGTTTCACAGCCAAAGCTGCAGGTGGGATGGGAGATTCTTCCCACTGAACTCCTGCCAAGCTCCCTCCGCTCCCCCACTGCTTGATTCTTCCCAAAATATTGATTTTCCATATGACTGCCTGGGACACCGGAGTGCCATCCACCAGCTGAGCCCTGCTGCTGACAGCCTATTTCACTTGGTGCTTATTTTCTCTCCAACATTTGGAGTTTGGGGAGCTCACGAAGCATTTTGCAGGGACAAGAGTTGTTTTCCAGAAAGATAAAGATGCCAGGCTTTTAATTCTGTGTTTTCCAGCTGCTTTATGAGACAGGTTTGCTCTGTCTAATGAGTCACCTATAGCAGATGCTGCTAAGGAGCTTCTAAATAAAACAAACTGTCTGGCAAAAGTCTGGGATGTTTGATGAAGAAAAACTAAATCAAATCTGCCCTGCATGTAAAAGACCAAATTCTGTGTTCCAGCACCACTCCAAGTGACAGGAAATCAACTTTCCTTAAGACAAGAAGTGCTGCAAGTGCTTTAACTCTTCCCAAAAAACCAGATTGCACATTCAGGGGTAATTTTCCTCCAAACACTGCAGAGAAGAGAGAGTTATAAAAGCCAAAGAACCTGGCAAAAATAAGTAGCTTTGTTTCAATATAGCACCAGACTCTGCCACTTGGAATGCTCCCCATGGAAATGCTGCCTAGGGCAAGCAATATGCTTCCAATATTTCAGTCCAAGCTCCAATCCTGCTCTTTAAATCACCCAGCCCAGAAGCAGAAAAATTCAGGAAAATTCCTTTCATGTCATGCCAGCTGGGTGACACAATGGAAAGATGCCATATGGCCACTTGAGGGGAAGGAAAGCATTCCCAGTGCTCCCACAGCAGGAAGGAGTTAGCACAGCCTGATACCCATCCTGCTGCAAACCAGTCCCTCAGCATCCCTCAGGAGGGAATCAGGAATTCCAGGAGGAAAGTGTTCCACCTTTCCAGCCTCCTTTCCAAAAGGGAGAGCTGGAGCAGCTTTCCTTCCAAGATGAGCCCCCTGAAGGATCCCAGCAGCCAGGAAACTGGGAAATAAAGGCTGGAGAGCTACAAGCTGCCATTGGATCCCACGCTGCTGGAATGCTGAAGCCATGTGGTTCATTCCAGGAACATGGAAGGGAAGGGGCAGTTCCCCAAAGTTCACACCTCAGTGCAGGACACTCCAACCTCTGGGCAGGAAAGAGGGATCCAGCTTGTCTGGGAAATTAGGGAACACCCCTGAGCCATCCAGCCTCTTCCCTGACTACGGGAAAGTGGTAGGAGAACCATATTTTCACTGGATGCCTATGGAATATGTATTTCCCCACTGGGATTCACCAGGGAGCAGATTCTCTTAGTGACAATTAAGGGGGAGAAAGGGAAAAGGGGAAGGAATGGGTTCCTGCTCCGACCTCCAGCCCCAACCTCCCCCCCTGCCATCCCACTCCCAGCTATCCACACCTTCCCCTCCCTGGGAGCCAAAGCTTTTGTTTCTACCAGGAGATTCCAGAAACCCAAGGAGGAGCCGCCAATTCCAACAGTCTCCCCGGCAAAACCCCCAATCCATGGAGAGAGTGGGAAGAACAAAGGGAAAGGAGGTTTAACACCAACAGGAGACATGTGGCAGCCCCAGTTAAAATGACATTTTAGAAGGATAAATCTTCCCAGAGCGGAAAAACCTGGAAGTGCTTCCAGTAACACCACAGCACACGTGAAGCACGACAGAGAGAGGGGCTGGGAGGATGCCTTGGAAACCCCATTCCCAGGATCAAGGGAGCAGCCAGGGAGCAGCTGGTGGCTGGGGAAAGGCTGGAGAGGATTCCCAAGCTGCACAGCAGCAGGAGCATTGGGATTTCCGGGGGGGTTCCACTCACTGTGTATTCCGCGTGTTTCTTCCCATACCACTTCATCCATTTTCGGAACTCTCTGTCCATGGTCTGGAAGAGGGAGGAAAAACAAAGCCAGCTCTTAGGACATCTCATGCTTCCAGATCCACGGCACAGCACAGACAGAGCCCTGTCAGTGCCCCCTGACCCCCAGAGCTGGGATGGTTGGAGGGTTGTGCCATTAACATTCCAAGGACAGGCAGACAAACAGCTCCTGCTGTTCAGTTTCCTTCCAAAAACCCAGATTTTTGCTTCATTATGGCCAAGACAAAGCTGGAACCTTCATCCCTCCCCCTTTTCATGGAAGTTCCATATTATAAGAAAAGCACTTTCAGCGCTCAGCACTAAAAATGGCCCAAGCTTAAGCAGCTCCTGAGCTGTGGCACAATAATTCCCAGAGGGATTGGGAAGGATGCAGCCCAGAGGGCCACGGGACACACAGGTAAAGCCAGGTCTGCTGGGCTGAGTGAGAAAGCAGCAAACACAAGGAGCATCCCAACTCCCACAGCAACCAGGGATGCCTCAAACTGCATCCAAGGATTTTGGAGTGATGAAACCCTTCACTCCAAGGCTGCAGAGGGTGGGGGGCTCCTACTGGCACCAGTTTTCCATTGTCCAAGTAGAGGAGGAAGGAACCAAACCCCCCCATATCCAGGGATCTCCGTCCCTCACACACATCCATGGGCACAATTCCAGCCGCTTGGCCCCGAGCAGGGCAGGCTCTGGTGGGGGCAACCAGGGCCAGCTACACCCCTACACCAGCTGCCAAAGGAAGCTCAAGTGTCTTGGAAAGCTGGAAAAACCCCTTCTGATCTCTAGGATTTGCCCCAAAGTTGGAGGTAGCAGGGAAAGGAGATAAGGGAGAGTCTGGAGAGACTCTGGAGACACTCAAACCCCAGCTGGACACATTCCTGTGTCACCTGCTCCAGGTGACTCTGCCTTGGGGGGTTTGGGCTGGATGATCTCCAGAGGTGCCTTCTCTGGGATTTGGGGGAGAAGCCCAGCAGGAATTCTGGCTTCACTGAAAACTCAGAGGTGGTGGAGATCTCCATCACCAGGTCAGCAACACCGTGTGTTGACAGATGTTTCAAAACTCTGTTTCAAAAGCACTCCAGAGCTTAGGAGGAGAATTCCAAAACCCTCAGGATTTTCTCATCCTGCACAATTACATTTTGCTTTATTTTTTAAGACAGCTTCACCAAAACAAATCCGTAACATCCTTGCTCTCAAGCTGAAGCTTTCCAAAGTCATCTGCATTAATTACCACACTACCCAGAGACGTGTTGCCACAGCCAACCTTACCCAGAAAGCTCCTCCAAGCCCTGCCACAAATGTGTGGAGCAAAGCTGGTCCCCAAGACGGGCCTGAGGCAGATGAGCTGCACCCAGGCAGCCTCACACATCCTGCCACTGCAGCAGCTGCTGGGCTGTTCAACCTGGCAGGGTTTAACCACAATTGTTTGTTCACCCAATAATCTCAAGAAATACCCCTGAAACTGGAGGGACCCCAGCAGTTCATATTCCTAATTCTCAGTCTTGGGTGGGGAGGGGATTTTATTTGTTTGCGGTTTTCACCAAAGCCTTTTTAGCACAGTGGAATGAAGGACTATTAGTTAAAGTGTGAATTTCCCTTTCCCTTCTAATGGTGATCTTTAAGTTTGATGGTAAACCCAGAGGGGTCTCCAGGCCTTGCAAGTGCTCCCTAATGAAACCAGGATGCTCAAACAGAGGCACTGCAGGGCCCTCCAGCTGGAAAATTCCACTGGGCCACGGCAGGGGAAACAACATGGATTTTCAGATCCTTGTCTGATCCTCCTCATGGCTGTGTTGATGCATTTTTGCCCACACCACTGAAAAGGAGGATCAAGGAGCTTTATTTTCCCCCTCCCTCCATGGGGTATAATTTTGCAGCCTGTACAGGCTGAGTCAGAGTGTTGTGACAATACAGAGGGATAAGTTTCTGATCAGGCCACTGAGGCAAGTAAACCTCTCATGGTTAGGCTGGACTAACTCTTATTGTTTGCTTGTGGCCTTCCAGGTTTGCCTTGGAACTCATTACCTTTGTGTGTCCCTTTGGCACAGAATGAGAAGTGCAAATAAACATGACTAAAGAACCTCACTAAAATCATACAATCATGGGATGGGCTGGGTTGGAAGGGACCTTAAATAACATTTAGTTCCACCCCCTTCTACCATCCCAGCTTGCTCCAAACCCCATCCAAGCCTTTGAGTAGTTCCAGGGACGGGGCAGGCACAGCTTCTCTGGGCAGCCTGTGCCAGGGCATCACCTCAGAGCAAATAATTTCTCTCTAATATCCAAACTAACCCTCCCTCCTTCAGCTTCAGGCCATTTCATGGTTTTCTACACTCAGGTGCCTCCTGAGCAGTTGTGAACCAGACACCCAGCCAGTGAGCTCTGATGGTTTAATAACTGAGCTGGGCTTCAGCTGCAGGACACCAAAAAGGGGCACCACCAGCACAGGCAGAAGCATGGCCTTGGAAATATTTCAGAACTATTTGCTTGGTGAATTAATTCCTAGGCTTGCTAAACTCTGTGGCCTCTGGGAGCTGCACCAGAGCCATTCCAGGCACAGAATAATTGCAGGTGTTTGGGAAAAGCTTATCCTGCACCTCCTCCTGGAACAGCCCCTGTGTCATGACTGTTGAAAGAGCTGAAATCACTTCAGAGGGATGTTCAAACACTCCAGACTAGACACACACTCCTCTCCCCAAGCACCCCACGCCAGGTCTGTCTGACCCAAGCAGCAAACCTGAAGCAGGGCAGACTCTGTGCCTTTCCTGCAGAGCCCCCTGAGCCCCTGCCCCAGCCCAGAGCCCCCTCACCTCGGCATACTTGGCTGGAATATCGGCCTTCTCCACTCCGTAGTGATGTTTGCAGTTGGTGGCTGCAGCCACTTGAAGCACCACTTGACCCACACCTGGAGGGGGGAAAACACCCACACTGAGGGCACAAAGCACTGCAAGGGCACAGGAGGGTTGGCAGAGCAAAGGGCAGCAGGAAAAGAGCAGATAAACCGCTGTGCAGATCCAACTCCCAGTGTGGCACATTCCCACATTCGAGGCATTCCTCAAGCATTCCCACTCCCCAAGTGCTGCTCGGCCTCCAGGTGAGCAGGAAATCAAGGATTTCTGAGGATAGCTGCTAATATTTGAGCCTATGACACAGCCAGCAGCACCACAGGCCTCCAGATATGATCTTCGGTAACCTTCCTGAACAAACAACTGGGAGCATCCATGGCAATATTCTTTTCCTTCCAGATGGAAAACAGTTTGCCAGCTCTGCTGCCTCTCTAAATGTCTCATCTGAACATCAGTCACTGACAGGAAATTTCAGACATCTGTCCCACTGGGGGAGGAAATGTGGGTAAAAAAAGCAAATCACTGAAGATGTGTTAAGGTTTGGGAGGGTTGCAGTCCTGTATTTAAATTTAAACTACATTTTTAACAAATATTTTTCCCCAGAAGCCCTGTATCACACCAGCAACAAAACCCAAACATACTTGATTTAAAACTTTACAACCCATCCAGTAAGTGGGGAAATTGTTATTAGTCCTTCCCTGCTCTGAACCAGGTTTTACCAGGAAAAAGAACAGCACGTTCTTACTCAGTATCTCCCTCCACGTGGGCCTGAGTCATGCCTGGTTTCCTCACCAACCCCCTCTTTCCTCTTCAAACTCCAACCTGGGGTAGATTTTGTGGGGTCTCACGAGACAACTGTTGAAGTGAACTGTAAAATCCTTTCTTTTTTATGTCAGAGACAAAAATCTACTTCATTTCCAGACTCCACACCAAGTGCTTCACATGGGAAGGGTCAAGAAATCTCATTTTCTGAGAAGAGCATAAAATCCACGGTAAGCAGATGAACCCTTAGGAATGCAACTCTCTTTTTCAAGCATCATTTTTAACATTGTTCCCTTCCAAGTGTATCCAACAACAGCAACAGAAACCAAGAGTTCTGTAGCGAGGGTTTATTGAATGTGGATTATTGATATTTCACTGGGGCATCTGTTTGCTTTTTAATCACGTTCTAAAAAGCAGAGGGATTATCTAGAAAAGATGCTTATCCCGCAAAGCAACCCTTAGTCCTGGTTTATCCTGCAGGACAACCCTCAGCCCTGGTTCACTTCTTAAAACAGGCAAAGAAAGGGCAAAACCAGCCAACGCAAAGAGAAGCAGCAGCCACTGCTCACTCACCACTGCCCAGGTCAACGAACAGATCGTCCTCCGTCATTTTGATCTCGTCGATCATTTGGGCCACCAGGTCGAAGGAGGTTTCTCCGTAAACCTCCGGGGAAAAGGGCTCGTAGTTGTTGAGTTTCTCGGGGTCGGTGACCGAGTGGTTGTAGACCTGCTGCAGGATGTGCCGCAGGAGCCCGTTGGACGGGCGCGTGTTCAGCTTCATGGGCTGCGTCGTCCCCTTCCACTGCGGGAAACAGCAGGGGCGGGGTGGGAACCCGGCGTGGGGGCACGGCACGGGCACCAAAGTGGGGCTGGTATGGTGTGGGGGCACGGCCCGGGCACCAAAGTGGGGCTGGCATGGTGTGGGGGCACAGCACAGGCACCAAAGTGGGGCTGGCACGGTGTGAGGACATGGCACAGACACCAAAGTGGGGCTGGCACGGTGTGGGGGCACAGCACAGGCACCAGTGCCAGGCTGGCATTG
>JAWWEU010000082.1:3744119-3759280 GCA_035583155.1 Acropternis orthonyx
TCATCCTTCCAGTCCCTTAAGGGGGTTCATAAAAAGGAGGGAGCAGGACTTTTCATACAGGGAGATAGTGACAGGCCAAGAGGGAATGGCTTCCCACTGCCAGAGGGCAGGGATAGATGGAATATTGGGAAGGAATTGTTCCCTGTGAGGGTGGGGAGGGACTGTGATGGAATTCTTGGAGAAGCTGTGGCTGCCCCATCCCTGGGAGTGTCCAAGGCCAGGTTGGACAGGGATTGGAGCAACCTGGGCTAGTGGAAGGTGTCCCTGCCCGTGGCAGGGGGTGGGACTGGATGGGCTTTGAGGTCATTCCTACCCAAACCATTCCATGATTTTCTGCCCACTGCCCCCCGTGCCTGTGTTTCCTCCAGTCCATGGCACGGGCTGGCACAGCCCAAACCAAAAGCACCAACAAACAGTCACCCAGGAATGTCAGGCAAGGAACTCCTTTGATAAATCCTGGCCTAGAATTCAGGGAAGCAACTGAACTAAAACCCGCTCCTGCCTCTCGGTGCCCATACCAAAGCAGTGTGTGTCTCTCCCTGTCTATGTGCACTGAAGGCAGAGCACAAGAGGGCTGGAGAACTTCTGCTTCTCCTCATTTCTTATCTGCAAAGTGTAGGAACAACCCAGGACAGCAGCTCATCCATCAACATCCCCATTTCACCACATGCTGAATTATCCCAGCAGAGCTGATCCAGCTCCCCCACAAACTGTGTTCCTGCAGAGTCACAATTTGCTTTATCAACATAAGCACATTAACCCAGAAAAGTGAACTCAGGCTTCTTTTGGCACAACCATTTCCTCTGAGGGAGTTCTATCCCTCACCCGTGGCCTGGGCAGTTGCAGGGTGAGAAATCCCTTGTCCTACAGGTCTTCATGAAAACATCCCTATAAACAGCCAAACTGCTTAATTCTCAGATTCTTTTGGACTGGGTTACAAATAAAAAATCAATTTAAATAATAATAATAAATCACAATTCACATCTGCAACTATAGATCAGCCAGTTTAAGTGACTTGACCAACACAACCTCATGTGGAATCTCCAGCCAGAAGGGGCCTTTTAGCTTAATTTGTGTCATTATTTGGAATAAAGAAATCAAACCCAGTTCCACATCTACTGCTGCTAAAGCTCTCATGTTGAAACACCTCCCAAGTTGACTATGCTCTATAACCAACATTCCTTGGCCAAGCAGACAGGCTCCCAAGGTTTCATGCAAGCCTCGCAAAGCAACTCAGATATGATCTCCTACATTTCTTCAGAGCAGAGCTGGCCATGGAAAATGGAGGAGGGAAAGGGGGAAACAGATCTGAAGGGAATACAGAGCACTTTCCCTTCCTTTAGAGAAAATTCCAGCCCTATTTCAACATGGTTGTAAGATTTAATAAGAATAGATATTAAACAGCACCAGCAATCACATCTGTATTCAGGCAATTGTTTATGGCACTGACACGGAGTCTGAAGCAACCAAAAGCCAAGTGGAATAGAAATCTCCCCCCAAATCCCTGACCCTGCTCCAAACCTTTCCCATCAGCCTTCCAAACCTCCCCAAACCCCTGACTCTGCTCCAGCCTTTCCCAATCAGCCCTTCAAACCTCCCTCTACAGGCCATTCATTACGAGTTGGACTCAATGGTCCTTGTGGGTCCCTTCTGACATGGACTATTCTGTGGTTAAATCCCTGGCCCTGCTCCAGTCTCTGCCATGACCCTCCCAAGCAGATGCCCTAGTTTGGGCCAGACACCCAACGGGGTTTGGTTCAGCAGCTTTAACCCAGACTCTCCACAGCCCCAGGGGATGAACATGATTCCAGCAGGTTGGATGGTGATTCCTGCCACAGATTCCCAAAGGCTCTGCTGCAGTCCCAGCAGCCTGACCAACCTTAAACCCTCAGCGGTGGCCTGAAGCTTCTCAAACTCAGACACAGTTTTAAGCTTGGCTTTTTGGCTTGCTGTGGGTTTCTTGGATTATTTTTCCGGGCTGCTGCAGCTCTCCAGAACCACCCCAGCGTTCCAGCCCCTCCTGGAGCACAGGCAGGTTGTCCCAGTGCCACACTGGGCTCTGGCAGCAGTCAGAGCACAGCCTTACACTGCACTTGCAGTGCTTTTGGCAGGGAAACCTCCCGGAGAAGAGCCTCCTGCCACAGCCCAGCCCATCCCTCATGGAATCCCACGCGCAGAGGCCTTTTGGCCGAGGCTCAAGAAGCCTCTGTGCTCTGTCTGCAGTCACGAGAGGACGCCACGGTGCTCCCTGTCACGGAGAGCAGCTCCATTCACCCTCCCAGTGCTCCAGACTGCTCCCCCTCCCTCCTCCCTGCCCTGGTGGGATGGAGGGATGGATGGATGGAGCTCGCTACGTGCTGCTCCCTGGCCTGGCTGTACTTCCCAATGTTCCCATATTTATGTCGTCTGAGACGCCCTTGGAATCTTCAGAGCCACATAAGTGGAAGCTTTTCATGAGACAAGCCCTTATCTCCCTAATGTGGAGAGTGTTTAAACTAAAGAGTTGCAGTCTGGAGTAGTTATTGACACTGCCCAAAGCTATTCACATGTTTAAAACAAACCAAACCTAAACACGCGCTGAGTTGCTGCAGCCAATTCCTCTCCAGCTGAACTTTTCACAGAGCTCTGGTTTTTCAACCTAAATATTCAGTTTTAAATTGAAACATGAGTTCTTGGGGAAAGTTCAACAGTTTTTGCCAGGACATTTCATTGGGAAAAAATAACATAAAGGAAGTACTTTCTCAAAGTCACTGGAAAGAGAACCCAGTTTTCTATGGAAAACAGCGGACACAGTTCCAGCCAGCATGGCTGGAGACCCTGGCAGCTCCTGTTCTCACAACAGGTTTCTCCATGCACATGTTCCTCCAACTCCAATCCCAGGAGTTTGGGGGTAGGAACACCCCACTGCTGTTCCCTGAGCACAGCAGTGCCCTGGGACGGACGGACACACCCACACACACACACCCACACACACACACCCACACACCAAGCCCCTGTTGCCCCTCAGGCCATGGAGATCCACTTTGAACAGTTGGATCTTTCCCTTCACCACCTCAGAAAAAAAGACCTTTTGCATCTTGCAGCTACAAGAAGCCTTAATATGTCATTTAAAGACCAAATAAGGCAGTGCCCAAAAGCTCTTTCCAAATATGTATGTTGATGCAATCGCTATCATTTGCTATAATCACACTCTCTGTTAATCCCGATTGAAAAATCATCAGTATAAGCCTAAGAAAACTAAAGCAGCCCCAATAACACGTATTATAGAGATCAGTCTGCCTGACACAATCAGCACAAGACTCAGCTCAGCTATCTATGCACACCTTTGTTCTACAGAGCACCAAATTTCTAACAGAAGCAGCTAAATCTGACATTTTCTTGCGGAACACTCTGCAAGAGTAAATTGCAAGGGGACTTTGCTACATTTTTGCCACAAGCCGGTAGTTGTGAGGGCTCGTAATTCCCCCGGTGTGGCTGGTTTTTTCAAGTTAACACACCCCGCCAAGGTATCTAAATGGCAGGATTTGGATAGAATTCTGTGTTCCAGGACCACATCCCAGACTCCTGGGTATATTTGTACAGGACCGGTTATCTCACAGTGCAACAATCCACAGTCTGAAGCCAAACTCTAACCTAAAGCAACAGTTAAACCTTCTGTGTTTCTTCCTCAAACACAAAGAACGTGTTCAATTAAACTGGGCAGCAGATGTTGCCTGGAGAAAGAAACACCACTCTAGTGCCCTTCCAAATTTACATCTTTCTATGTTTAAGTTCTTCTTTTAAGACTGTGCTTATCCTTGGGATGAGACTAAGCTGGAGCTTTGAGGTGAACACTGTATTTTTCTAAATTTCATTTCCCCAAAGTGAGATCCCATCCAGGCTGGACAGGGCTTGGAGCAACCTGGGACAGTGGGAGGTTTCCCAGCCCATGGCAGTGGGGTGGAATGGATGGGCTTTAAGGTTCCTTCCAACCCAAATCATTCTGGGATTCTTGGAAAGTGGGATCCTTGTGAGCTCTGATCACCTAACCAGAACAGGCAGCAAAGAGGTAGTCCAAAAACCCCACAAACCTGAGGGGCGACCAAATGGTTTGAAAATCAGGCTGAGCTCTTGAAAAACAAATGGAAAAATGGAAATACAGCCAAGGTCCCTTCAATCTCTCACAGCACCACGCACAGCCCTTTATCTCCTCTTCAGAGAGAGAACATGCATTTCTGTCCAAGATAAACTGTCCCACAGCAAGAACAACCCTCACCCTGGCACAGCCAGTTCGGTGTCTGACTCACCAGGTCACACTTCCAACCCCAAAACCAGGCCAGGTGACCAGAGCAGCTCTTGAGAAAGGTGCAAAGAGCTGTGGTCAAGCACTGTCAGGGCAGCAGGAAGAGATCCCCTACAAGCCTTCCACTGTCCAAGGTGTGATGTGAGAACCAAAGCCAAACAACCTCATTACAAACAAATCCAGGGCAACACTTGTGTACCTTTCAATGAGTGTGTTTAAATACCATTCTACTTCCAACACCTGAACCAGGTAACAGCAGCTCCTCCCAAACCCTAAACACTGACCCCAGATTAACAGAAGTCATTTGGATTTGCCGAATTCTGATCTCCAAACCATCCCTTTAACTGAGAAAACAAAAGAGGTCAGTCCCACCAGGCCCTGGGTTTAAACAACAGCTTGGTTGCCTGCAGTGGCAGCTCTCTCCACAGGCAGCAGTCCATAAATCCGAGGGAGAGGAGGATGTTACAGCTGGAGACAAGATGGTGAGCAGAGATCAAAAAGATGGATTAGGAAAAGCCAATCAATCTTGCAGAAGGCTGGTGGGACAAGTGCCTCTTTAATGCCCCTCTCCCCCCCTCCATTTGGGGAGGGTGATCAGCATTTCTCAGACACCAGAAAAGGCAACATGAGCTGCTGCAGCTGCAGCTTCCCCAGGAGCCCATGTGGCACACGGATGCCTTGGCACACCATGGACTTCAGCTTGTCAGGATTTTGTGTTTCATCCCCCCAGGGTTGAACTTCCTTTGCACCTCACGTAGAAAGACCCACCAGCACAATCTCCTTGTGCAGAGCATGGCCATGGCCAACACACCTACACACAGGGTTCACAGGAGTCTGTGAAAAGCCAAAACCAAAGTAATTCCAGCTGCTCAACAAAGGGAAGGTCTCAGGCTCTGTGTCCTGCCAGCTCTGCCTTCCATCATCTGGCATTTTAAGGTCTTTGCCTTGTGCTCAAGTACCAGTTATACCCTGAGTAAGGAAAAGGGAAGGTCTGCTCTGTGCAGCATTTCATTTTGGATACAGAGACTTGGTTTAATATTACCAGATTTTATCCCAATTAAGATTGTGCCATTCACCCTCCACAGGTTTTCTTACCAACTGAGACCAAAAGCCTTCTGTGAACCACTCAATTACTGTTGTTCCCCTAATCAAGAAAGTTCGAGAACATCCACAAGAAAACATATACATTAGTATGTATACAAAGAGATCTCCTGCAGAGAACAGCTTGAGTCCATACTTTTCCTCCCAGCCTCAGAGAAGAAAAGACAAGGAAGAGCTACCAAGACCACATTTTAAAGCCCATCTCCCCCAAAGAAGATGCAGACAAGCCTGATGTAGTTCCAGCACTTTCCAAGTTTATCATCACACAAAACTCAATGGAAAAGATGGAGGGTGTTACGGCCTCTTTAATGGCTATGTAGGGACATTTAAAGAAAATAAAATGCTAGCCCAAGAGCCACAATATATTAAAATTACCAAGATAACAAAGGAAATAGGAAAAGAAGATCCAGGCTGCTCTGGGTAACCATTTAGCATGGCTGCAACAGGGACCTGCACTCTCCCTGCAGCTCCCTGAGCCACAATAACACGGTTTTGCCTCTGCACACAGCAATTCCAACTGTTGCTACGGACACTGCTCAAAGGCAGGAGGGAATGGTTCCCAAGATACGTGCAGGAGGGGCTGGATAAATACATTAACATGCAATCAGCCTGCAGGAGTGTCCAAGGCAGCAGCCACACGGGGCAGGCACAGCAGGGCAACGCGCCGGCTCCGTCTGCCTGAGCCACACACAACAAGCAGCTCCACTGTGCAAAAACACAGACTAGTTCAAAAAAAATAATGTTTATATCACAATATATAGGAGAATGCAATTGTTTTGGTAGAGCAGTACCTTCCCTGGGATGTCCTGTTGGCCTCTCAGTTGAGTTTCAGGTGATGACACTGTTGCCACAGCAGGGCAGCTGTGGTGATCCCACGTGCACATGCACAAACCCCAGCACTGGCTTGTTCTGGGACAGAGGGACCTGCTGCGCTTTCACTCCAGTGAAGGAGGAAGGCATTTCCCAGACAGTTTAACCCCACACAGCCACCTGCTCTGCCACCACTTCCCCAAAAGTCACCTCTTGCTCTGGGCCAGCAGTGCCTGTGCTTGCACATGGCCAAGGCAGGCAAGGCCTCAGCTAAGACTAAACGAAACCTTTGTGGTATTCTGGCTTAGTTCCCTTTCAACCAGACCAGTTCAGCACAGCACAAACACAGCGTGCTGAGGGGTGAGGGAGCTCAGACAGCCACGGCAAGAGTCATTTCTACCTGCAGAAGTACCAGCCACAACCCTTCTCTTCCCTGGGAAGGTAGGGACAGAGAAATAAAGTGTTCCCCCACACTGCCACAAACAAACCTTGCTGTGGAACCCAGGAGTCACTGCTGGCAGAGCTGAAAACCCAGGGCCAAAATTGCTGGTGCTGAAGGCAGTCACCAACTCCATCTCCACCCCACAGCCTTCCCAGACCCCTGGTGGGTACTGGGAGGGACCTCATGGCACAGCCTGGCTCCCTGATCCCCGTCTCCTGCAAGGAAAACTGGCAGCCAAAGGGAAGCTTAAACAGACAACAACAGCTTAAATAGCCACTTCACATTCTGAAAGGCAGCTCAGAACTCCTGCCTCACTTAACACACATAAATGTTCTACATAACAGACGTTTGCAATAAAAACTTGTTCTCTTTCTGAACCCACCAAGCTCCTAAAGGAAGGTGTTCTGTGAGGTACGCAAGTGAAATATGAATGGATATGGTTTCTCCTCCATAAGCTTCAACGTGTGGAACAAGAGCAGGGATCCAGGGCAGGTTCTGAACAGGCAACAGCAACTCCCAACCACTTCTGTGGGCTTCTTAAAGACTTGTGAATGACAGTAGGATATTACAAACACAGCAATGACAGTTTGTTGTAGTAAGTAGGGATGGAAGCCAAAGCAGGATCCACACAGACTCCAAGCCCAGCTCAAGGGTCAGAGGCCACCCTGAACCAGCACTTGATCTCCCAGGTCTTGTTGCCAACAGATAGGAAACCAGAGGGAATCACCTGCATCCCAGTGGAAATCCAGCTTCCAAGGAAGTTTCATTCACCCAGGAATCACAGAGCAGCCTCAGAAGCTCACTATGCACACTGTCAAACATTAATACTATTGCTGAGCCCTAAGAAGTAAATGACATTAGTGCCAAAACCTCAGGAAACTGCCCTTCACACTACACAGAAAGGGTCACAGGAACAGTATTAAGACCCATTAATTTTTTTACTAAGAAGCTTATTGAGAACTTTCTGCAGTGTTTGGTTTGTTAAAGCTTCCAAATGCTTCATTTACCTGTCTTCAGTACTTCCTCTGATTTTTCATCCAACACTGAAAAGTTCTTTCAATGCCAATTTTTAGAAAACTGTCATTCACCCATTAAATGAAACAAACCAAAATAGTCTGAGCAGGGACTCTGTCGTTATTCACAGATCTGGTCATATCTATGAAACCATCGTTTCCTGCTGTAAAATACACTCCCCCTCTTCCTATGCTCTAAAAATAGTTCCTACTCAATTTTATATCTATAGCAGCATGTGGCCAATTTTGTATATTCAGCTTTGTTTCTTGTTCCTCTTCAGAGTTAGTTTTGTCTTTAATAATCACCATGAAAATAAATATATTGTGTTCACAATTCCTAATATGAACTTTTCTTCCCTCTGTGGATCTGTCAGGAAGGAGAAGATAAATGAAGTAAAAATACGTTGAGACACTTTATGATTATCAATTTGTGATAAATAAAGACACTGTAAGGAACCAAAAAAATCACCCCACCCTGGTCCTTGTGTAGAACATTACAGTGCAAAGCTTTAAGCAGACAGTTAAAGGTTAACTCCGAGCAGGAAGGAAAAAAAAAACCAAGTCAGTGTGAAAGGAGGAAAAGAAAGAAGGAAGAGTACAAAACAGACATATGAATGTCTGGGGAGAAGGGTGATTAAAGTCCCCATAAATCTCACATACCAAGAGGTAAGATATTTTGCCTATATTCCCAGGAGGAACACAATTCAGTCCCATATCTGCGACTTGAAAGGATAATCATCTCCATATATAATAAGGTTGCCATGAAGGACAAGAGCTGGAGCTACTCGTGGTGGCACAGATTTCCCTTGGCACCCTGAAAGCTTTCAGTGCTGTGTCCCACTGGAACTGATGGGTGAGGTTCTAGGGAGATAAACTGGAATTGTCTGAGCTGGAACTTTGGCAGGACAGGAGCATTAATCCTCACTCATCTGCTGATGGAGAAAAAAAGAGGAAAAAAAACAAGCAATCTTGGACAGCTACTCTGTCTTCCAACAGTTACCTTTCAGATAAATAAATTATATGGAAAAATAAAGACTATTGTGGTCTTAAGATGCAAGACAAGAGAACAACTTTCACTTTCCATACAGAAATACTTGGGGGGAAAGTGCCTGTTAACTGAACTCATGATTTATCTTGCATCCAACGGGTCAGAGCAGGGAACAAAACCCAGTCTGAGAACTGAACAAGCACCGATTGTCACTCGGGGCAAGTTGTACTTCAAAGGGTAAAGCCCAGAAGGAAACTGCTCTTCTGTGCTCCCCACGTGCTGCACAATGGAACACTGCAGGGCTCCTCTGCATGCCCCCGGGAGCACATAGCTGGCTCCCCGTGGCCCTGGGGAGAGCAGAGAGGGCAGAGAAAATGATGCAGCTGTGCCAGCTCTGGCATTTGCTTCTGTAGGTTTGCTGGGCAGTGAGAAAGCCAAGTGGTTTTGAAACGCCCGAGCCCAGCCTGACACCACTCACTCGCCCCGCAGCCGGGGAACTCTGCTGATCTTTTCAAACCTTCTCCTGACTAAGGAAGTTCTTATAAGCGATTAGTCATCCCCACAAACATTTCCCAACGAGCTGCATCACCAGCATCCCGCGACTCAGAGAAATCCCCCCCAACTCTGCCACCTCTGCCGAATTTCTGGGCGATTACTCAGGGGGTGAGGAGGCTCTGCCCGGCAAAGGCACCGCCGCAGCCTCCCCCGCTCCCACCGCCTCCCCTGGCGGGCCCTGGGCAGGCAGTGACTCAGATTTCAGGGCAGGGCGGGGGGGCCACGCTGTGAAAACACTGCAACAGTTTTTTTTCCAGCCCAGATATTTCCAGCGATCCGGTTCCCAGAGCCGCCCCACACACAACATCCCACAGCACCGGCTGCGGGCAGTGACCTCGGGGAGGGGGGGGGGCTTCACCGCGACCCCCCGGCATCCCACCCGCTCCCTCCCTCCAGCACAGCCTGATCCCAGGGGAAAACCAGACACACGTGCAAGACATGAGGCTGTTTGCCATCAGCTCATCCCGCCGGAGCAAAGATGGGATGGATCTGAGCACGGGAAACACAAGGGGCAGGAGGCAGAGGACCACCCTCAGCAGCTCCAGCAGGTCAGCTCCAACCACAAGGGACCAATTCAGCTTCAATTTTAGGACCTTCCCACACTGACCGACAGTACCAATCCATGGCACTGACTGCTCCCACACCTCACTGGCTGGCAAGTCAAAGAGAAACTTCCCAGTAAAAACTGAGTGATACACACAAAAAAAAAAAACCAAAAAAACTCTCAAACAAGGTCTGTTATTCATCTCTACTGCTGATCTTTAATTTCAAAGGTGATGCTCCCCACTGGGCTGTGATTTTCACTATCACTGCCTGCCCTTGAGCTTTCCCTGCACAGCACATTCCTTTGGTGACAGAATGGTATCAGCTAGATCACAACACCGGAGACAGGGGGGGAAAAAACATACGCGCTCTGCCCCCCCCCCCACCTGTGTAAAGTCCAGTACTACCAAGCTTGTATCCCATTACTCCCAGTAGCAGCCACACACACCTCTCCCTATGCAGGGCGATGCTCTGACAACACTCAATTAGAAAATGAGAATTTTCTTGCCATCACAGCTGAGTGGAAATTCAGCAGCAACAAGGAGGAACACAGACAAAACAATGAATTATTCAAGCCAGACTTCTCATCCCAGTTGCTAATTTGGAGGTTTAAGCTACAGCAATGGCACCTGACCCTGGTAAGATGTGCACAGTAGCACAAGCAGGACTGGCCCCTCCTGGCACAGAGGAGGAAGAAGGGAACAAAACTGGTAGAAGATAAAAAAAAATTGTATTAACATATGGTAAACATGGCAGCAGGTAAATTCCTCACCGTGAGGGTGGGCAGGCCATGGCACAGGTTGGGCAGAGCAGCTGTGGCTGCCCCATCCCTGGAAGTGTCCCTGGCCATAGCAAGGGGTGGAATGAGATGGGCTTTTAGATCCCTCCCACCCCAAACCACTCCATGACTCTATACTCAGAGCATGACCCTACTGGGATCCCCAGGGGCTTCCCCATCAGCAGCCTGGGCTGCAGGAGGAGTTCCCAGGGGCTGTCACAGCAAATCCTCGGCCCTTGCAAGTGAGACAGGGAGGGGGGAACACAACACACACGAAAGCCTGACACACATAGGGGCCTGCAGTCACCTTTGGGGGTTGCCACTCGGCAGGGGAACAGAGCCCGGCATGACAGGCAGATGTCTAATTGTGGGACTTGAAAGGACTTGCACACAATTGGACATGACAGGCAGCGAGTCACTTGCAGCCTGGTGAAGGACAAGGTGCCACAGCCACTCCAAGTCACCAGCAGGGCCTCCCTCATCACCTGGCTGTGCCTCCTGTGTCACCACTGACACTCACTGATCACTCTGCAAACCTGGCCAATGCAAGAGGAGATAAAAGAACCAGAATGCCCTCTCTCTGAGCGCCGTGCTACCAGCAAACAGGCTTTTCCACATTCACCAACTCGAATATTGCAATAGGGTGCAGTCCAGCAAACATCGATTTTGGGGACAATTATCAGCTTGAGCAGCTCTGAACCTCCTGTTGCTCAGTTCTGTGTACAAACAAGCCCTCACTGATGCCACAGATGTATCAGCAGAATCGTGCAAGATCAAACTGTAGAGCTGATTCAGAGTGGAAAAAAAAAACCCAGACCAAAAAAAAACCAAAATCCCCCACAACACCCTACACCCGTTTTCCCTCCCCCACACACAGCAGGCTGGGACTCTAAGCACGAACTTGTCAAGAGGAGTTCAAAGTCCAACCTGAGACACCTCACAGAGCAGGCAGAGCTTATCGTGGTATAAAAACTCTCCATGTTTAAACCTAATCCATATTTAGCTTTAACTACAGTAAAAGTCGGAGACAAGAGCATGAACAATTCTAAGGAAAATTCTCTGGAAAAAACCTAAATATCTCAAGTCTTAGAACCAAGAGGGAATTCACTTCAGCCCTTGTATCCATCAGATCTAAGTAATGAGTACCAAGTTGTGCATAGCAATATTTGATGTATGACTACAAACACCATCCCCACTGGAAGCAGCCTATTTAGGACCACCCAGATCCACTGACTCGGGTCTCTCCCCGCCAAACGCTTCCTGTGTCTCAGCCAGCCCCAAAATGACAATTCCATCCTTGGTGTGTGACAGCCTGAGCCATGCAGACAGCAGGGCAGGGCCGTGGGAGCCGAGGAGTTAACCGCAGTCCCGAGCAGCACACTCACTCCGGCACTGATTAAGCGGGGCAGTCACAAAAACAGAGGTCAACATCAGAAAATATTTTGTGAGTCATGAGGAGAGATTACTCACCGTGCACTATTCAACTTACTCATCGCAGTGTGCCGCGGCCAGCACGGCTCGCCACGGCTTCATTAGGGCACCGTGGCCTTTGCTTTGAGGAAGGCGGGGGAAGGAGCCGCACTTTCGGTTCGGGGTGGGAGGCTGGATATGCACCACCACCGCTCTCTCCTCCCACGGCCCTAATTAGACTCGGAGGGAAATACGTGTTTCACATCAGCCTCCCTGGCTTTTTCAGCATCCCAACAAGCCCCGGGTTGTCAGCCGGGCTATTGGCCCAACTCGGCAGTCTGAGGAGACCCCGCTATTCCTATTAGGCACGAAACAAGCAGCAGCCCAGCAATAAAGAGCCTCGTTATTAATCCAGGCACCCATTAATAGGAGAGATCAGCCTTTTATGCAGCAGCACCGGCGCCGCTAATTTAAGATGTAGTAAGAGCATAAAAATAGCCAAGTTACTCAAGGGAGGGTTACATCACCCCACGGAACCCTTCACGCAGCAAGTTTACAACACGGAGCCTCGGATGAAGGGCTAGGTGATTCCCTGCCACTCCTGCTGCTCCCACCGAAAATAACCAGCCAGGACCGTGAGCTTCCCCTCCCGCTTCTCTCAAATTCCCTTTGGCAAACACACAACAGGAAACGGCCAGAATGCTGCTAAACAGAACTACCCGAAGCACGTTTTCCCCCCTCTCTCAGGTATCCCACCTGGCTTGCTCCGAACCACGCAGCAGCACGGGCAGTGAAACTAAGAAATGTTGTGCTTACGTCAAACAGAGCCCAAGGCACGGCGGAGCTGCCGGCTCGGGGAAGCACGTCTGCAGTCCACAAAGCACCGTGTCAGCAGGCCATGGGCACGGGGATTTGTGTCCAAAGCTCCGGGGTTCATCCAGAGCCTGCGTGTGTGAGAGCACGAGTGTCCGCGCACGCAGCCGGACCCGCTCCCCAAAGCTGCAGGGCGGGATGTTGATGGGCTCCAGATGAGCCACCCACTCGTGAATTGCTGTGGAAGAGCTGGCAGTGAGGAGGGGACGGTTTCGGGGCAGGAGGTTTGGTTTTTGGGGTGTTTCTCAGCACATGGGGATCAGCACCTCCCCTCCCGCTGCATTTCTGATTAACTGGAGAAGAAATTCTATGTGCTCTGCCATCTTCAGAACCAGCTGCTCAAGCTTTCCTGAATTAACCAAATCCTCATTTGCCGTGCTGCAAAACACACATTTCACCCTAAAAATAAAGGGCGGTGGGGTTTGGTTTTCTCGGTTTTTGAAGCCTCTTTGCGAACAGACATAAACCCACCCGAGCCTCCCAAACTAACCCCTATGCCATGTAAATCTTTAACCTCCTCTTCGCACAGCCCGCCGAGGGAGCACGAGTTAATATTTGGCGAGGCGCAGCAAACCCGAGCTGGTCATCGCTGTACTTTCAGTTTCTGACAAAATTTGAGCGGAGAGCGCGCGCCCGCCAACACACCCGGCCGGGAGAGGAACAGGAAAACTGCCTTAGCCAGCGTGAGCCGGGCTCCAGCTCCGGGAGAGACGTGGGAACGGCATGGAGGATGTTTGGGAAGGCAGGGATGCAGGGATACAGCAGCAGCAGCAGCACCGCAGGGCAGAGCGGAGCGCGCAGCCATCTCTCCGCTGCCACGAGTGAGATATTTCCAATCATTCACACACACACACACACACATACACACAAGCGCCTGGCGATTGCCAAGAGAGCAACAACATCAGCGATATCAGCTGCCCCAGCCTGTGTGTCCCCGGCGTGTTCTCGCCGGGGAGCCGCTCACGTACGGCAGCAAAGCCTGGAACACAGGGATAATCAACAGTGCCAAGGGAAAAAAATATATATAGGGAGATTTCTCCTTTACAGGCTGTTCTCAAAGGTGCTACAAACAGTCAGGGCGAAAAATTGTTCAGGGGGTGATAGGGAGCCTACACGCATCCAAAAATACCGTCTGGAGCCTTTTCGGCTCCCGTGGGATTGTCACGAATTCGAACACGGACATCGTTATCAAGGTCACACATCGCTCGCTCGGGCTCAGCAGAAAGTCGGGCAAGTTAGGGGCGAAACGCGGCTCGGTAACTAAGCTAGGACAAGTGACATTTTATTTGGGAGCACGAGGACTGCGGCTGGCTTGGGTTCTGCCGGGGATAAATGAAAGGGGAGCTCCAAGGGCACGGCTGGAGGGGGCACAGCCGCTGGCACCCACCGGCGGCTCTCGGGGGGTCATCCCCACCCTGCGGCTGCTCCCGGGGGTCCCCCCGACCACCCGAGCCCACCCACCATCGCGGCGCTGTCCCCCCAGGCAGAACCCCCGGGATCCCACCCCGGGGGCTCCGAGCAGCCCCGGCTGTTCACCGGCTACGCGAGGGAAAACACGAAAACTTTTCATTAACCAGTCCTCCTTCCTCCCCGCCCTTCGCTTTTAGTCAACCAATTATAAAATGAAATCGGGGATTTGACTTCTAGGCGAGCGGCGGCGGCACCGGGGGGCGACCGGGGGGCGGCGGGGGGCGAGGCCCCGGCGGGATCGCCGGGATCGGGGATGGGGGATCATCCCGATGGATCCCGGCGGGGGGACCGGGGGGTTCGGGCCCGGGAAAAGAGGGGCTGTGGGGAGGGGGGGAGCTGACAGGGCAGGTGCGGGCCGGGCCATACTCACGTAGACGGGCAGCGGCCAGGGGTACACGGCGGGCTCGGCTCCCACGGGCGACTTCAGCCGCAGCTCCAGCCTCTCGCCCATGTCGGCAGCCGGAGGACGAGGCGGCGGCGGCCCCGCACCATGCTAAGAGGGGCCGTCCGGGGCGGGGTGCGGCGGCCGGGCCGTGCCGGGGGCGTGGGCGCGGAGCGGGGGGCGGCGGGGGCGGGCGGGGGGCGGCGGGGCCGGGCCGGCCTCCCTCTATTGTGGCGGGCGGCCCGCGGGGCTCCGGGGCGCCGCCGCCATCTTGGGCCGGCGTGAGGCGAAGCACAATGAGGCGCCGGGGCCGGGCCGGGCCGGGCCGAGAGCGACGCGACAGGCGCGGGGAGGGGAGAGGCGGGCGCGGCCGGGGGGCCCTCCCTCCTTCCCTCCCGCCGGCCCCGGGCCCTCCTTCTCTCTCTCCCCCGCCTCTATCGCTCCCTCCCTCCCTCCTCCTCCTCGCCCTCCCCTCCCCGCCCGCCTTGTCCTCAGCGGCCCCCGCGCCGCGGGC
>JAWWEU010000082.1:3760816-3795218 GCA_035583155.1 Acropternis orthonyx
TGACACCGTTTGCATGTCTATAGGTGCCAGCCCTACCCCAGGAGCACAGTGACACCGTTTGCATGTCTATAGGTGCCAGCCCTACCCCAGGAGCACAGTGACACCGTTTGCATGTCTATAGGTGCCAGCCCTACCCCAGGAGCACAGTGACACCGTTTGCATGTCTATAGGTGCCCCGCTGAGCGATAAAATCGGGCTAGAGCTTCCTTCTTCACAGCCTTTTGGGTGATAATTGTCCTCTTCCAGGGACCTGTGGGGGTGGGGACATCTAGGAGTCCTGCCACCCTGCCCTGGGGTGTGGGGACATCAGGGTGACCTCCCACCCTGCCCTGGGGCGTGGGGACATCTGGAAGCCCTGCCATCCTGCCCAGGGGTGTGGGGACATCTGAGAGTCCTGCCACCCTGCCCTGAGGTGTGGGGACATCTGGGTGCCCTGCCACCCTGCCCTGCCACCCTCTCCTGGGTAATGGCCACATCTGGGTGTCCTGCCATGGGGTGCAGGGACAGCAGAGGGTGTGGGTCAGCCACGAATATGTTAGGAGGTCACTGAGCTGGGCTTTGCACCAGCTCAAGGTGCCCGAGTCAGTGGGATCACATCCCCTTCCCTCCCGTGCTGGGAAAGGGTTCCGGGGCCAGACAAAGCCAACTGCCTTCCTGGGACCTCTGCAGATCCTTTGGGATGTGGCTCCCTGCACCCAGCCCGGCGCGGACACCCCTGGTATTTGGGCTGAGAAGTGGCACCACTGCTGGGGGCACAGGCTGTGCTGGGCTCCTGTCACTGCGAGAGGAAGCCGGGGCGGGGGGGCGGGGGGGATGCCCCATGCCTGAAATGCATCCAGAGCTCCCAGATGTGGGAGCAGAACATTCCCAGAGAGGGGATTTGTGCATTATTTAACACCTGTGTTTCCTGAGGAGAGTCTGCCTTCAGCAGGGAAGGAACTGTTTATTTGGGGCAGATGCACAGCCCTGTGATGGGGCCATGCCCTGCCCCTCTTCCCACAGCCATGTCCCTACCCCTGTCCCCACAGCCATGCCCCTCTCACCACAGCCATGCCCCTGTCCCCATAGCCATGTCCCTGCCTTTGTCCCCACGGCTGCTCCCTCACCCAGAGACATTTCTAAGGCCAGGTCCAAACTTATCCACTCTTCTCTTTGCATCCTTTTTCCCCCCTTAAACGTCCGTACGTGCAGAAAGCTCCATAACTAGGAATGCTTTTCTAAAGAAAACACTAAAATCATCAAGTCAGCAGTGCTTAAACTGCTCTGACTGCCTCTTAAATAATCAATTCATTTTTAATTAGCTTACCACAAAAATTCCATTAAATTTAAATAAATAGACATGGCAGGAGTTCTCCGAGGCACAGCGGGCTCCGTTTAAAGAATTCTCTTTGAGTTCGTTAGGTTGGTCTTTAATCACTTTGTCGTCCAAGTTCTTGTGTGGCCCAAGAAGGCTCCTGGGCTGCTAATAAAGAGTCATGGAAGCTCCCAGGATTTCCCTGATGGATCCAGCCCAGTCCCAGCCATCTGGCTGCCGGGCAGGAGTTCAGAGCTGGCACTGCTGGCTCCTGGTAGGTAGCAGGGAGTGGGGCACTTTTGAGGCACCTGCCTTAACCAGGAGATCCTTTTTTTCACTGATTTCTCTGAATTTTCCATCAGGAAGAAGAGAGGGAAGCGAGGAAGGGCAATGGCCTGTTGTCTGCTGGCTCACTGAGCTGAACTGGTCCCCAGGAGGTGCAAGAGGCCATGAGAGCTGGGAGCCACCCCTTGGACAGCTCTGGAATTTTGGGGGTTTGGGTCTGTTGGGGGCCTACAAAAAGTCCAGAGAGGGACTTCTGACTGTTTTCTTTATAGTGACAGAACAAGGGGGAATGGCTTTAAGCTGAAGGAGGGGAGGGTTAGGTGGGATATTGGGAAGAAATTCTTCCCTATGAGGGTGGGTAGGCTCTGGCACAGGTTGGGCAGAGCAGCTGTAGCTGCCCCATCCCTGGAAGTGTCCAAGGCCAGGTTGGACAGGGCTTGGAGCAACCTGGGCTGGTGGGAGGTGTCCCTGCAGGGGGTGGAACAAGATGGGCTTTGAGGTGCCTTCCAACTCAGGTCATTCCAGGATTCTTTGCCCTCAGGCACGTGCTTGTCCCTGTGCTCACCTGCAGCTCAGCTCTGCAGCAGGACCTGCCAGGGCTGCACAGGCCAAGGATTTTCCAGGGACACCAGTGACCTGCAGCATCAGCCCCTCCGGAGTGTCAAGAATCCACTTCCAAACTGTCAGCTGTTGGATTTTGCTGGTGTGGATGTTTGTGGGGGGTGGGAGATGCCCATCTCCTCCCTGGCTCTGCTGGCCCAGCTGTACCTCTGGGCTGGAGAAACTCAGAGCTGAATTATTTTTGCCAACACCAGACAGAGCAGGTTGGACAGCGAGGAATGGGAAGTGCTGCACAGCTCCCCATGTGTGGTTCCAACCCTGGGAGAAGGGATTTTTCCCTGGCAGGTGCCCAATACAGCCTGTGGCTCATGCCCAGCCCTGCAGAGGCTCAGGGGCAGCTGGCATAACCCACTGCTCCCACATCCCACCTCTACTCCCACATGGAATTGGCATCGTGGCTGCTGCGGGCATGGGGGCACTCGGGGGGGACATTAATACCCCAAGGAATCCTTGCACAAACCATGCTCTGAGCATACTGTGCCCAAGCCATGTGCAAAGGCACCTCTGGAGCTCATCCCATACTGGTGTTATTCCCCTCAGGATGCAGGATTGGCTCCTGCCATGCTCTGGAGCCCATGGACCCTCAGGACAGGGCAAGTGCTCAGCCCCGGGGTGGGGCTGTGGTGGCTGAGGGGACTCCTGCACAAACCTGCCCCTCAGTGCTGTCTCCTCACCAGTGTTGACCCAATTTAGTTGACAATAACAAGCTGGAATGACAAGGCAGGTTAATGCAGGCAAGTGTGTTCCCATAGGATTAAATATCCCAACTGGAGCCCCCGTGCTGGCAGAGCAGGATGCTGGTGGTCCCCATCCCCAGGGGTGGGGGCAGCTCCCTGCTCCAGCTCTGCAATCCCTCCCCTCATCCTGGGAGCCCACACCTTTCTGTTCTTTCCTGATTTGGGTTCCCTGGGATGGGGTTACCAGTTCACTCTGTGGATTTTCCCTGTCTCCCCCAAGCTCTGGGAACTGTTTCGTGGTAGGACCAATAAATCCCGGGCTCTCCACACCTCATTTCACAGAGTTCAGCTGTTTCATCCCAGCTGGAATTGCACATCTCCATCTCCAGCAGCCTTTTGGAGGTCACAGGGGCTTTGACAGCCAAACTCCAGCCCAGCCGTGCACAACTTCCCTCTCTCTCATGCACAGCAGCCCACATGGGTGGTGCAGCTCTCCAAGCCCCACTGGAATTTCCTGGGGTCCATCCTGCCATGCTGAGGAGTTCCCTTCCACATGATGGAGCATTCCATCATGTCCTTCCCATCTGTCCCAGTAACTTCCTGGGCCAAATCTCGCCGGGAATGCTGCAGTTGCCACAACAACAGTGATGCAGCAGTTCCCTCTCAGGATGCAGGAGCTGTTGGTGCCATGGCCAGGGCTGGGTGAGGTGCCACGGCCACGCAGGTGCTGGTGGAGATCCAGGCAGGATAAACCCCATCCTGGTTGTAAATGTCCCCAGTCTGGCCCTGGGACTGGTCTTTTGAGCCCAGTTTGGGGGCTTTCCTCCCCAGTGAAATGTGGCTGCTGCAGCTGGAGCTGTGCTCTCCCAGGGATGGGAGTGCTGGACATGAGGAGAGCCAGATCCAGCAGGGAATAAGAATGGTAAATCCAGGGGGACCTGCTGTGCTGGGCACAGCTGGTGGCACACAAGCCACTGGCTCAGCCCCCTGGGCCAGCCCTGGACCCCTTGGAAATGAACGGGAATGTTTCCACTGGAACACAGTGGCTCCCTCCCACTCAGCCCTCGGGGGTTCCCATCAGCTCTGCTTTGCCAGGGAAAAACACCCCCAGTTTGGTCCTTTTTGGCTGTACTGGAGCTTTAATCACCCACTGCTGCAGCCCTGAGGTGTGCCAGGAAACCCCACAGCAGGACCCCTGAAGGGGGCACAGAGAAGTCCCATGGGGGGCTGGGGGGTCCCTGCTGCTGCCCCCATCTCTGACACCCTTTCTGGCCCTGGTGTCTGGGGGCATCTGGGGCTGGGGGCATGGGGAGCAGTGCCCAGCATTCTGCAGGCTCCAGGCTCTTCCCATCCTCCAGTGGGCTCTTTCCAGCATTCAGTGGGCTCTTCCCAGTATCCAGTGGGCTATTTCTAGCCTTCAGTGGGCTCTTCTCATCCTCCAGTGGACTCTTCACAGCCTCCAGATTTCCAGACCAGCCGGGCACTGGATGTGGCATTTTTGAGCATTAGGCCACAGCATTTAACCCTCACACTCCCTCCCTGCTGTGCCCAACCCCGTGCCCCAGTTTCAGCGGGCACAGGAGGGGCACAAAGGGTCTGGGTGGGTGTGTGGGGACAAGGGGACCCTGCCAGCTGCATGTGCAGTGGTGCCAGACCCGGCTCGCCCACCACGGGCCAGGAGCACCCGGGGCACACGGAGCTCCTCAATGGGTCCCTTGTCCCCACAGTGCCAGCTGGCCCCGTGCCCCGCTCCGTGCCAGGCCCACAGGGACACCAGCTGCCCCCACGGCTCACCCGTCACCCACACACTGGTGGGGGGTGGGACCGAATGTGGGTCACCCATCACCCCAAAACAGGCACCCATCACCCAAACATGGGGCACCCACTTGCCCAAATGTGAGCACCCACCACTCCCACCCAAATGTGGGGCACCCATCACCCCAACACAGGTCACCCATCATCCAAATATGGGGCACCCATCAAAGGCAGGGCACTCATCACCCAAACATGGGGTACCCATCACCCAAACATGAACACCCACTACCCATCACCCAAACATGGGACATCCATCACCCAAATAAGGGGCACCCATTATCCCATCACCCAAATCTGGGGTACCCATCACCCCCATGCAGTCACAGCTCACCCGTCACCTAAATATGGGGCACTCGTCACCCAAATCTGAGCACCCGTCACCCAAACCTGGGGTACCTGTCACCCCAACCTGGGGCACCTGTCACCCCATCACCCAAATCTAGGGTATCCATTACCCCATCACCCAAATTTGAGCATCCATCACCCAAATCTGGGGTACCCATCACCCCCATGCAGTCACAGCTCACCCGTCACCTAAATACGGGGCACTCATCACCCAGATCTGAGCACACAGGGCCCAGACATGAGCACCCACCATTCCCACCCAAATCTGGGGCATCCATCACCCCCCTGGCCCAAAGGTGGGTCACTTCCTGCCCTCCTGACGCGGGTCCCCACGCGTGTCCCCCGCCCCGCGGGTCCCGCCGTGCCACCCCCCGGCTCTCCCGGGCCACTGGCGCCACCTCGCGGGGACCGAGCGGGGACAGCCAGGGCCGGGCGGAGCGGGGGCCGTGCCAGGACCACCCGGGCACCCCGACACCGGCACCCCCACACCGGGCACCCGACCCCAAACGGGGGGGCAGAGGCGGGCAGGGCTCCCCCACCACCCGCCCAAGGGCACCCAGGGGGTTCCCACCCTGGATCTCGGGGTGCCACTGCCCCCCGTGGCACGTCCCTGTCCCCCTCGCTGTCCCGGGCACCAGTGGGGTGATGTGTGCCCATGATGGGGTGCTCACGGCAGGGTGCCCGTGGCAGTGTGTCTGTGTTCGGGTGGCTTTGCTGGGGTGCCCCGTGTTGGGGTGTCCTTGATAGGACACCCATGATGGGGTGACTGTGCCAGGGTGCCCTTGGTGGGGTTCACTGTTCCCAGGTGACAACCCTGGGGTGCCCAAATTAGGGTGTCCCATGTTGCAGTCCCCATACTGAGATGCCCATGACAGGATGCCCATTTTGGGGTGCCCCATACCCGGGTGCCTGTATTGGAGTGCCCATATTGGGTTCCTCACCAGGATTCCCGTGCCAGGGTGCCCTCACTGGGGTGCCCTGCCCCCAGTAGACAACACTGGAGTGCCCGTATTGAGGTGTCCGTGTTGCAGTCCCTATCCAGGAGGTGCAGCTGGAGCAGGAAAGTTCCTTCCCTGGGAATGCTCCCTGGGAAAATACAACGGGAAAAACAGGAGGTGGCGTAATTTCTTAAAAAAAAAGATAAACCTGAGCTGCAAAAGCCACAAGAGACAAGCTGGGAATTTTGAGCTTTAGGTATTAGCTATGGAAAGCTGGGAATTTGAAGCTTTAGGCATTAGCTATGGAAAGCTGGGAATTTGAAGCTTTAGGTATCACCAGTGGCAATGATGAGGGTTAGAGCCCTGCTCCTGATTAAAGGTGGGGTAAAGGAATCCCCCTCCAGCCCTCCAGCATTTGCAGGAAGAAAAAGCCATTTCTGCCCCAAATTCAATTTTTAAGGCTGAACCAAGTGAGGAGGAGAAATCCTGGGAAACTCAGCCTGGAGGGATCAAGTTTTAGGTTCAAATTCACACGCAGTTGTTTCCCACACCTCGGGGTGCTGCATCTGCCAGCCTGGGCTTCCCTGCCTGGCCCTGTCCTGGGGCTGTGAGGGTGACAAAGTGACAGCGTGGCACTGTGACAATGTGAAGGTGTGACAGCACGTGGGTCTGGGCTCCATGGAATGATCTAGGGTAATCCCAGGGCTTTTCCCAAGGGTTTTGGGGAGCCCCTCAGTGAGCAGCACTGGCAGAGGCAGGGGGACAGTGCAGGGGGGCAGTGGCAGCACAAGTGGGCACAGCCAGCCCTTGCCAACCCACCTCCTCATCCTGGCACCACGAGGACTCCGCAAAAATAACTCTTCCCTTGTGCCTTTTTCCCCTAAAAAGGGAAACCTCCTGCGCGGGTGGGGGTGCTGTGAGCGGCTGCTTCAGAACCAAACCAACCCAACCCCCCGGGCTCGCTCCGTGCCGGGGGCCAACCCAAACAGGCTGCAGGGCCGGGCAGAGGGCACAGAACAAAGGGGAAAACACCAGCAGCGACAGAAATCCTTTTGCTTCCCCCGGGGTGAAGGACCTCTTGGCAAGGTCACGTCTCCTTTTTGGCTGCAAAGCTCCTCTCTGTGTTCCCCTCCTTTCCCAGGTGCTGGGATGCTGCTCTGGGGATGAATGTGGGGTGGGAAAGTGGCTCCTCTGCCTTTCCTTCCCCCTGTCCTGCCCCTGGCACCCCCCGAGGTGGGCACAGGGGGGAGAGGGCGAGCTGTGGCTGCAGCAAAGCTGCACCACTGCCCACCCTGTGCCCACCCGTGTGGTGGCACCCACGAGGCTCCGTGTCACCCACCAGGTCACCCCCCAGCTGTCCCAGCTCTCCCACATCGACGCTTCCCTCCCGGGGCAATGGGTGACGATATTTAGGGGCAGCCTGAGGAGCTGTGACCCCACTAAAGACACGGCCAAAATTCGGCTGTGCAGCCACTGGCAGCACCCACGGGCAGAGGGGAGAGGAGGGGGCTCTGCCAGCCCCACCGGGGACTGCCAGCCCTATGGAGGGACCCCCACTCCCACAGAGGGACCCCCAATCCCACACAGGATCCCCAGCCCCATGGAAGGACCCCCATTCCCATAGAGGGATCCTTGGCCCCACAGAGGATCCCCAGCCCCATGGAAGGACCCTCAGCCCCACAGAGAGATCTCCATCCGCACAGAAGGACCCCCATCCCCACGGAAGGATCCATATCCCCATGGAGGAACCCCCAGCCCCACGGAGGGATCCCCAATCCCACAGAGAGATCTCCATCCCCACAGAGGGCTCCCCATTCCCACGGAGGGATCCTCAGCCCCACGGACGGATCCCAATCCCCACAGAGGGATCCCCAACCCCATGGAGGGACCCCCATTCTCACAAAGGATCCCCGACCCCATGGAGGAATCAGCCCCACGGAGGGACCCCCATACCCACGGAGGGATTCCCCGACGCCCGCTGGGCGTGGCCTGAGGGGGTATGGGCGTGACCTGCGTGGAGTGGGCGGGGCTGGAGGAGGACGCGGGGGGCGGGACGGTCTCGGGGCGCGGTCCCGCGGACGCGGAGGCGTGTCCTGCTCGATGGGGCGGGGCTGAGGAGCGGCGCGGGGCGCGGGGGGCGTGGCCATGCGGGATAGGGGGCGCGGCCTGCTCGAACGGGGCGGGGTCTGCAGAGCGGTGCGCTGGCGGTGGGGGCGCGGGCATACGGGAAAGGGCGCGTGGTGAGGCGGTCTGGGGGGCGGGTCTGGAGAGGGACGGGGCGGGCACCCTGGGCAGGGGCGGAGCCATAGTAAGTGACCGCCCACTGGCGTGCGGGGGAGTGTCCATGTCATGGGGACGCGGCTGGAGTGTGCTGGGGGCGTGGCCTTCTCTTTATGGGGGCGAGGCCGATGTTTGAGAGGGCGTGGTTAAGGAGAGGCGTGTCTGACCAGGCTTTGCTGGGGGCGAGGCCTGGTCTCGGTGGGCGGCACACCGGGAGTGCTGGGGGCGCGGTCAGTCGGTGTGGGCGTGGTCACGGCAGGGGGGCGGGGCCGAGCCCTCAGCTGACCGGCCGCCATTTTGTCGGCGCCGGAGCCCCAGCGCCGCCCGGAGCTGAGCCCGCGGCCGGGGCCGCCCCTGCCCTCCTGCCCGCCGGGGCCGAGCCCCCCGCGCCCCCCCTCCCCGGCATGTGAGCCTTCGGCACCGCTGCTCCCACCCGGCTCCAGCGGCAGCAGCACCGCGGCGGCGCCCCCTCCCCTCCCCCGGCCGGGCCCGGCCCCCTCAGCCCGGCGCAGGCCCCGCCGCCGCCGCCATGGCGCTGAAGATGGTGAAGGGCAGCATCGACCGCATGTTTGACAAGAACCTGCAAGATCTGGTGCGCGGCATCCGCAACCACAAGGAGGACGAGGTGAGGGGAGCCTTTCCCCGCGGTCCGGGCCGGGGGTGTCGCTGCTACCCGGGGGGGCCCTGTCTGGGGTGGGGGTGTTGGTTCGGGGAAGGGGGAAGCGGGAGTCAGAAGGAGGAAGGTGACGCTGGAGTATGGAGCCCGAGGGACAGGCTAGGGGAGACGGCGAAAGCTGATGAAGAAGGGTCACGCGTGATGCTTGCTTTCCCATTTGGTGTGTTTATTGTGGTGTTGAGATCCCTGGTACACGTATATGTTATATATATATACACATACGTGAGGAATAGAGAGGAATAATACAGAGGAACTCCTTCCTCTACAGCCACGTGCCGTCAACTATATATTCTTCCCCATGAAGCTGATCTACAGGAGAGCTGAGCTCGGTCATAATTGAGCTTTCAGGTTATTCATGTTGTGTATCTTCTGACTAAAGTCTGTTTCGCTCAGATCTTTTTCTGAGCAGCAATCAGTAGTCGCTGGTGGCCTGTTATCTGCTCGTGTATGAGAGGCACGTGATCAGGAAATTGGTATAGGTGAAATAATTAGTCATCAAGAACGTGTTATGTGAGACTCGAGAGTGAAGTGTCACATGGTGCCTGGGAGGTAACGGGCACTAAGGGTGTCACTGATGTTCATCTTCAAATAAGTCATGACCTGAGAAGGTTTTTTTATGCCTGGTGTAACAGTTGGGCCTCCCTGGGGTGTGGGGGAGTTGCTCTGGATAGTGACAGGCTAAAAAAAATGTAGACTACAATGTCTCTTTATGCAAATACAATATCCAAGTGGTATCAGGTATCCAAAGCATCTGGAAAAGTTGTTAACACGTAACTGAGTTAAATACTTCGAAAACAGATCTTAGTTGCTCGTGCTGCTGGGCTGAAACACAGAATAGAACTTCCAAAGTCTCTTGGCTGTTCCGATGGTTTTTGAACAGGACAAGGTGTTGTTATTACACTTGGAAACTCTTATTTTTTGTAGAATCATAGAATATGCTGCATGAGTTGGAAGGAACCCATCAGGATCATGGAATCCAATTTATTTTAGTCTAAGTTAAATTCATGGGTGTTGGTTTGGTGGCAGAGGAAGGCAGTGCTGCTGTGCAATGTGCAGTGCCCTGCAAGACGTGGGAAACAGAAAAGTGGGAACAGCATGTTTGTGTGGAATTGTTGATTAGTCTAATGTGTTCTCCCCAAACCTGGACCTTTTTATATCCTCATGAGCACAGCAAAAATTAACCCCCAGACTTCAGGCTGTGTGCAGCTGATTAAGACCTTGCACTGCTGAAGTGTGTGTGTGTGTGTTCTGTAGCACAGACTGTTTGGGAATCCTTCAAAGATTCTGCTTAATTCCATCCAGTGGCTGCCAACAGCACAGGACTGTGCCTTTTCCTGGCTCAGCTGGAAACCTACTGTGGAGCTTTAGGGAATGGATTAAGTGCTTCCCAAGCAGTGGTCAGGGACATTTGCTAATTTTCAGGTGATGTTACAAAATCAGAATGCTCTTTTAGAGGAAGTAGCTGCAAAAATTCTTCCTCCTTCTCCTACAGTGCTTCCATTCTTCATTGTATCTATTAAATATTGCTCCAGTACTGAACGAGGTTGTTCAACTAACATTTTTGTCTCAAGATAAGTGTTTAAGCTTAAGACACGCACTCTGTCCTATTGAGAAAAGCAAATATGTTTTAAACAAGCAACTTTGGTGCTTTGGTGGGAAGGACATTGGCTGTCAGTCAGCTCAACAGGAGTTACTCTATGAAGAGTTGTCTCTGGAAAGGACAGTGGTTGTTAAAGCAACATGGAAAGAAATGAAGGCATGATTTTCACATTGATGTTTGATTTAGTTATGCATTTTGCAGAAGGTTAATTTATGTTCTATGTGTTGGATTTTGCCTTTTGGAATTTAATCATACAGAAAAATCTGCCATCACTTTTTTTTCCCCTCATCTTTCTGGGCAGTCTCTCCCGGTAGATCTGAGATAGTAAGATTTATTCCTTTCCCCTTCCTACACAGGTACCATCACAGGTCGAGTGTATTTGGTATTTCACTGACCCACTGAGGCTGTGTTTGTAGTGCAGGATGTACCAAGTGCTTCTCACTTCATTTCACACCTGCATTTCTCCATGCAGATCTTTGACAGCCCCACTGCCTTCTTGCTTGATGGGTTTGTGATCCTCCTGTGTTGCTGGGACCCTAAATCTCACACCCCAAGGGATGCTACAGCTCTTTGTTGGTAAATTCTGTGTCATCAGCTCATTAGAAGAGCTGAGGGTCCTGGAGCTACATGACCCTCCAGCTCACAGCCTCTCTGCAGTGTTTTAATTCCCTGTCAGAGGCATTCCTATTGTCCTTCCTGGTCTGTATCCAGAGCTGACCCAGTTATTTTTGTTTTAAAAAACTGAAACTGAAGGGATGGACTTCCCTAAGGATGCAGAGTAAAAGTGGGGAGGTGGTTAACACAATCCCTGTTGTGTGCAGACTTACTCTGTCCATCTTCCAGGGAATACTGGGGCTGCATCATCCTTCTGTGGAGCAAGCTCCGTGTGGAAGGGATGAGGTGGCAGAACAGCATTAGCTCTTTGCCGGGTTTGACACGTTGTGTTTACTTTCCAACACTGTGCAGAGCTTTAGTCCCTGTGGTGTTTCCCAGAGCCAGTTCAAAGTCTGAGGGAAAGCCAAACCTGCAAGAACAGCTTGATCCTACTGTGTTCTCCCAACTTTCACTTCCAGCACCTCATTCTCTCCATTTCTTCTGGAAAATTAATCCTTTTGCTTATGAAAGCTGTGAGTCTTTCACCAGTTACTCCATGGGGTACAAACCCACCAGTAACTTCTCCCACTTTTTGCCTACTCCTTATGGATCTGCCACACAGCATGCTCAGGAGGGGAATGGCTTGCACCACAGGTTGTTAGAACTATACTGGATTTTTCCCAAGGTATTCCAAGCTGATAAATGGTGTCTGTTCTCCTACATGTGAAATAAGGGATGGGATAATCCTTTGATGCACTTTGGCTCTTTCACAGTGTTTTCCATTCTCACTTAAGAAATTTGTTGTTCCCAACAAGGAAGCTCCTGTCAGATGCTGTGGTGAGAGGTTCCTTTATAAAACTGAAATGATAAAGGAACAGAAACAGAGATGTTAATGAGAGGTGCTTTGTCCTATCCAGACTGTAGCCTTCTGTTTCAGGTGTCTTTGATTTACTGGAGGACACTTAAGGAGGGAGAAGGGATTAAAGAAGTCCTGCATGAAATGTCTGCATGCTTCTCTCATAACTTGAGAAAATCACCTCTCTCTTCTCTCCGAGACTCTGCTGTGTGTGCCAGGATTAGCCCTTTGTGTTTCTGGTAATCAATATTTTCAGGAAGAAACATTAAAAAATCCACATTTTCTTGTGTGTGGTGTTTGGTGATGAGTATCTTGTTGCTGGTTTACATTTAGGAAGCTGTTATGTACAGAAGCAAGTTGAAAGAGTTAAAGGAGCAATCAGTGCTTCTGGTTGGTAATATAATGCTGAAGGGAAATGTGTGTTTTGCTGTTCAGCCTGGACTGTCCAACCTGGCAGCAGGTTACCTGAGGATAGGGGACTTGTATTGCTAAAGACCCTTTCCCCCTAAATAAAGTGCTGCTGCGCTCCACTGCATGCTTCCAGCTTCTTCTCTGACATGTTTCAGATGAAATGATGTCCTTGAGGAGTTTTGAGGAATCTTTGAACATTACAGAAGTCTGGGCACAGCCTGTCACAGCCCAAAGGCCTTCTCACGCTGTGGCTTCTGGGCCTCGGCCACCGGTGGAGTATTAGGATCTAATGGTAAAGGATGTGGGATGGAACATAATCAGGGAATTTTGAGGAAAGCTAAAAAGGTTGTTGGTGCCTGAGGCTGTGTAGTTCATTGATGACAGACAGCTCTTTCAGGCACTGCTGCTCGATCAGTTACTGCGTGGCATATGTGTGTTAATATCTTTGAAGGCAGCTCATTATTCCACCCACTTTCAAGTGCATCTAGAGTTGCTATTGTTAATTCTTTGAATCACTGGGAAAGACAGTCAGAAGTAGAAACAATACACAAAGAGGGTTGGATAAGGCCCTCACACCAGTTGGTGACAAACCGGTCTGGGCCTGGCCTCCAAGGCAGAGAGGCCCAGTGTGAGTGTCCTGCCTCACCTGCTGTGTCACGGGGACAAAGGGCCTGGAGCATGGAACACGAGCCAAGATGTGGGTTTGTTCTCCTGCAGGAGCAGCTGAGGCTTTGCATTAGTGCTGCCTTTCATTAGCTTCTTGCTTTCTCCTGTTTCAAATATTACTTAATTGGCTGTGGCATAAGTGGGGCTATTAGCTTTGTTCCCAGTCCAGGTTATTTTGTAGCCATCTCTGCTGAAGGTTTGAAATGCTCCAGACGGATCCTCGCTCGCACAGGTGGAAGTAAATATTGTGCAGGGGAGAGGAAGAGGTTTCTGCTCCCTAAGGAATGGATTGGCCATACATTGGACCTTTAGTGGGGCCAGTGAAAGAGCAGCCCGAAAAATCAAAGTAAAATACAGATACAAATTACATTTCTGTACTGTGATCATCTTCAGAGACTTGTTTATTTGATGCTTTTTTGATGCAGATCTTTGTCCCAATGCTGAGTGCAGAAAATGGGGCCTTTTGTGATTTCCTGTCATCAGCCTCCACTCAAGTGACTGCAAAGCTCTTCCTCCACAGTGGGGACTAGTGAATACATTTGTGTACAAAGAGTACCTTTAGCATTTTCACTTGGAAGTATGTCTTGTTAGTATGTCTTGTTCCTGGTGCCATGTGAAGAGCAGCAAGGGCAGCATTATACCACAGGCCTCAGAAGGAACCGAGTCATGGGACCAGTTACAGAAGAAGCATTTGTGTTCCTTAGATTATTAAAAACCTCTGATCATTTACACTGAAAAATTGAAATGCTTCATAATCTAAAGGGGAGTCTGCTAAAATCCAGGTGGCAAGAAGCATAAAGGTATTGGAGCAGGGTGAAAGGTGCAAAAAATAACATGGTTAGTGGTAGTGTTAGTAGCTCATAAAGGTGGTTGAGTGCTTTTTTCAAAGGAGAAGCAAATGTTCAAAGTAACTGAAATGGGTTCTTTTGAATCCTGAGTGTAACAGGGCATGAAGAATGTTTGGTTCATACCAGCTCCCCTTCCATCACTGAGCAGTTAGTTTGTAAATGACATAGTTGAGTGCTGGTTTTGTATTAGCTGTTTCTTTTTCACTATTATTTCTATGATGACCTAGATATTCAAACCTGAAAGCCTCCACTGAGAGATTCCCGTGTTAAAAGATGTATAAATGGAGAGAGGTGTCGATGTGGCAGTGTTGAAACTTTCTTCTGGTTGGTTCAGTCATCATGGCAGGGCTGTATAAAATACCTCACTCCAAACTATCACTGTGAGTCAGCTCCAGCTCCAGCCTAAAGAGTGTACCTTTGTTGAGAGAGAATGGTGTGATTGTATAGTAGGGAGGAGGTGAACAAACTTACTTTAATGACACAAATATTTGTGCTGAATTGAAGAAGTCAGCAATGGCACAAACAATGTTTTTCATTGTCCTCCTTACCTTTCCATACCTGTGAAGTTCTCATGGCTGTTAGAGCTTTGTAATATTTTCAGTGTTCCATTTTTATATAGTATTAGTGCATCATTCAGCATGTTCTTCTGCGATGTTTCCCCTTTGAACTAATTCCAGTCAGCTGAGTCTCAGCAACAATAGCTACTTTAGTTTCGTAGAAGAAAGTGACTATTCCCTATGCATCCAACAAAGCACGTGCTTGTAATGAAGCCTGACTTTATCAGAGCCTGAAACCGCACAGAGAGATGTCTGGAACGAGCAAGTTGAAAAATCTACTGTAAAAACACTTGCATAGTTTTTTGCATAGCAGTGTAAAAATAAAACTTTGAGCACATCTTGTATTTGCAAGGATGAGCACTTGTATCTGACACATCTCTCCAGGCTTAAAAGTTGTCTGCTCAGATATGGTTTAGACAGCACAGGCCCCTGAGGATTGTTTAATTGCCATGCAATTAAATTAACAAATGCTGTGATCAGACTGGAGATGTATTTATATTAAGGGACTGATCAGACTGGAGATAATTAGGGGCTGTCTCTAGACCCTTGCTGCTGGTACCTATTCACTGATTCACTCTGGGGTTTGGGGCTGCTGGTTCCCATTTCACTGTTGGTATCTCAGCCCAGCCTGCCTGTGAGGGGTCAGGATGGCTTGTGTAGCTGAAATCCAGATTCCTGCATCCGTGCTTTTTTGTGTGAAACATTGAATTATCTTTGAACTGGAGCAACTCTTTTATGAGGAAAGGCTGAGGGAGCTGGGCCTGTTCAGCCTCAAGAGGGGACCTCATCCATGTCTGTCAGTGTGTGCAGGGAGGGGTCAGAGGATGGACCAGGCTCTGCTCAGGGCCCAGCAATGGGACAAGAGGCCACGGGCAGGAACTGATGCCCAGGAAGTTCCACCTGAACATGAGGAAAAACGTTCCTGTGCAGTGACTGAGCACTGGCACAGGCTGCCCAGAGGGTGTGGAGTCTCCTACGCTGGAGATATTCCAGACCCATCTGGACACAATCCTGTGCCATGTGCTCTGGGATGACCCTGCTTGAGCCTAACCCATCCTGGGATTCCGGGAACCACCAAAAAGCAGCTCTCCATGGAAGAGTGCTGGAACACCTGGGTGCTCTGAGGGACACTGCTGGTGCTGCCATGCTCAGCCTCGCTGGGTACATGTGCTGGCCTGGGTCTTGCTTGGATTCACTTTGGACAAGCAGCTGTTTCTTCCCTGAAACACAGTCTGTGTATTATGTACCTGTTCAGAAGGTTGTGTGTATGTTTGTGGTGCTTTAGGGGGCTGTGGTGGTTGGTCTGGGGTTTGGTATCTGCTCTCAAACTGGTGCATACTACTTGCATAGCATCTCTCTGAAAATTTAGAACAAGTTTCAAAGGTTTTTCTTGGTTTATAGGTCAGTTTAGGATGGATGGATGCATCATGCCAGATTTCAGTTGGTATGTATAACTTCAGCAAACTTTAAGAAAAGAAAACACTGTGAATTGAGTTTTTGCATTCCTTCCTCAGTGTTGTTTGGCTGAGGAGTCTTGTGATCTTGCCGTGGTTGTGATGGACAAGAGGGAGTTGGGTTATGCATCATGTTTCTAATAAATAATGTAGAAGTCTGCTGCAAATGAACCAGCAGAGGCTCACCCTCGTGCTGCTAGGGTGTGTCACCCAGCAGAACAGCACTTTGGGCTGGGATTTACAGCTGCCTCAGGATGGCTGAATAAATCCCTCGAAAGCTGGGTAGCAAGGGCAAACTAAAACGTGTTAAAACATGTACAGCTGTTTATCAACAGCCAAGTGAAAGACAAGCGTGACTTTATCAAAGTGCCTTTGAAGTTGTAACCTGTTTCCCGAGCTCTTTGTTGCAGCTGAGTGCCCTCTGTGCTGCTGGACTTTGGCTGAAATGAACTCTCTGCAATTTCCCACTTACTGCTCACACTCTGTTTTGTGCTCATCTGCTCTGCCTGCTTTATGGCTTTGGGGGCAGGAGTTTGAGGAGTGTGTGTGGGAGCACATGCTTTGGAATTCTCTTTTTACCAAGCCAAGAAGTCTAAACAAAGGATCTTGTTATTTATCCCAAATAGCTTTTATTACAGTATTTAAATAATGTAGTATTTTTATGTAAGTTAACATCTAGTATCTTGATCTCTAATGCTGTGTCCAGTGAGTGGAAAGCAGCAGTTTTTGCTTTCTGATGCTCTTGGCTGTTGCTTCAGTTGATTGATTCTGTTCTGCTGTGGTACAGTTGTCCAGGTACTACAAACACTGGAGCTGTATACATTCTGTCTGACTAGTTCAGTGGTGTTGGACACGAAGTGCTGCTTTTGGGAGGTCTCATAGAAGCCTGGTAAGTGATGCATATTACTTAGCAGCCTTCTTCCCGAGGCAGGAGCTGGCAGTTGATCTGTTCTGTGCTGGAACAGGATCTGCTGCCCCAAGCACAAACAAATGGGAGAGTTGCTTCACCTCCACAAGGTGTCTTGGGTGTAACTGCCTTTCATGTTAAGCATCGTGGTCATGTCACATGGCCTGTGTCCCACAGGTAGTGTTTCTTAAGATTATTGAATTAAGGGGGGGGGGAAAAAAAAGAGAGAAAAGGAGGGGCGGGTTTTGCTGGTTTTCTGCAAATTGAAGCAGAGGCATCTTCTTCTCATGTGAGATCATCATGTGCTTGTGCTCAATGTGATTTCATGGAGTTTGTTTCAAAGTCCTGCCAAAAACTGATAAATCCTACATTGCTTAAGAAAAAAGAAATGTAATATTTTATGCTTGTTTCAGTTATTTGATTTTATATTCAAATTATTCCAAATGTTTCTGTTTTAGAATGGTGTAATTACATATTTATGTTGGAAAATACCTTGCTCCTTGTGACATTCACTGTTAATAATCCTTTCCTTAAAACATTGTATTTAACCCTGAAAGAGCAAGAGAAAGAGGGACTAATGTTTGCTGACATTTTGCTCTTTCATCTGGGTGGAAGCACTCGGCTGTTGCAGTAAGTGATGGGTTTGACTCTGGTGGACTGAAGCCCTGAGTGGGCAAGAAAGGTTCTGCAGTGATCTCCATTGCAGTCTTCAGTGTCTTCTCACGACCTGGTGAAAGTACAGCAGGGACAGTCACATTTCCTGGGACTGTAATTGTTGTTCAGATTAGTGATTTTTTCAACTTCATTCACATATTGCTTGAAAAAATTGAGTCTTTTATGAATGTGTCTGAAATTGTCAGCAAACCCCAAGTTCTGTCTTGGCTGGAGCTTGGAATAAGATTTTAGTGTTTTTCAAAGTTAATTCAAAAAACATGGCTTGGGAAATGAAAAATCCTATAAAGTGACATTTTGGCTTCTTACCATGACCCACTTTTCCCTCCCTCCCTCACTTTCAAAGGAACTCTGTCTTTGATTCGTGATACCTTCATATTTATTTTAGCCACTCACACTCATTTAAGTGCATATATTTTCTATGTGAGATCTTGGAATTCTTGAGGGACTTGGGTTTATTTTAAAAAACAGCTTGTGTATTTTGTTAATGGATATAAAATGCTTACAGCATCTCTTTGGCGGAATACATTGAGAAGTGCAGTTGTGACTGTGCTGTTTTCACAACTTTGTTGAGTAATCTCTGCTCACATCTGCAGCTGTACTTGGGTTTTAGCTGGGCTGCTCCGGGCGTGTTCTGTAATCCTGCTTCGGAGGGGTGTGAGAGAGAACAATCACCCGAGTGGTTGCTATAGCATTTCATTAAGGAGCCTTTTCCACCGAGCCGGGAAAGGCTCCTTTCCCACTTAGCAGCCAAACAGGAATAAAAGAGCTCCTCTCAGCTCCTTCCCCCCCTGCTCTCAGAGCCCTCCAGCTCTGCCGGTGCTGCCGTCCTGGTGCCTGATGGCTCTGCTTGTCCTCACCCACACCACAGTGAAGAGCTGCCAGAGAACTGCCTGGTTCCCTCAGAGCCCTCTGGCTGGGTATGGCCAAAGGTCGGTGAGTGCTGTCATTTAGGGAGTGCTCCTCAGTGGCCTGGCCAAAATGTGTGAGAAGACTTCAAATTAGAGCATCACGGAGTTAGTAAGGAATTAATAGTTAACAAATATATTGATATTATAATGAATATTGTGAGTGTGAATGAACTCTCAGCACTGGTGAGGCGGTGCCTGGGTTGCTCTGGGTCCCTCATGACATTGAGGGGCTGGAGTGTATCCAGAGAAGGGAACAGAGCTGAGGAAGGGTCTGGAGCACGAGTCTGATGAGGAGCAGCTGAGGGGGCTCAGCCTGGAGAAAAGGAGGCTCAGGGGGGACCTTCTCACTCTACACCTCCCTGACAGGAGTGGGGAGCTAGGTCGGGGTGGGGGTCAGGCTCTACTCCCAGGGAACAAGGGACAGGATAAGAGGGAGTGGCCTCAGGTTGTGCCAGTGGAGGTTTAGATTGGATATTAAGGAATATGTCTTCATGGAAAGGGTGCTCAGGCATTGGCACAGGCCGTCTGGAGAAGGGTGGTGGAGTCACTATCTCTGGAAGCATTCAAATATCATGTGGCTGTGGTACTTGAGGACATGGTTTAGTTGTGAACACGGCAGTGCTGGATTAACAAGTGTTGGAAATTATGAACTTAAAGGTCTTTTCCAGCCTTAATGATCCTGTGACTAATGGGACTTCAAAAGCATTTAAGGAAAAACAGAGCCAGTTATATTCTGGGAAGTATTTATTTTTAATTACCACACTAGGAAATTCCTGTATTAGAAGGATTTATGCAGAAACAGTCAATGCTGGGAAGGATATCCAGATTTTGTCCTGCCTTGCTGAGTGACTGCCGTTTTTTCTTCATTGCATCAAGTTGTTGTTCTCCTTTTTCCTGTGTGGTCTGACCCCGCTGAGGAGCTGCAGTAGGGCCTGAGGATGCGGGTCAGTCAGTGGGAAGTGCTCTGGTGCAGGTCCTGCCTGGTGCTGTGCTGTGCAAGCTCAGCGATTTCACAAGGCAGAGCCCAGGGCAGAGCCTCAGTAAGGGTCCACTCACACCTACGTGTTCCCTCCGTGCTGATGTGGGTGTTCAGTGAGGCAATGAATCCAGCTGGGTGTGGTGGTTGGGATTCAGATTTAAGTGGGAGACTAAACAGATCAGTTTTCCTCATATTGCTCACTCACGGCAGTGCTGCTCTGCAAGATTAACAAAAAGTTAATACCTGCTGATCCTGTAAAGCTTTCTATATATAGGGGCTGTCATTCCTTGTAGTGGTTGGGATTTGAAGTACAGCTGTTTTGGAAAGACTTCTTTCTGCTCTTCATAATGCCATTTTTTTGTTTGTTTCAGATTCTGTAATACACTTCTCCAGAAGCTGGACTAACTGGTAGGCAGGGATTTGGCTGTGGGATGCTGGAGCTGGTGCCTCAGGAGCCCATGTTCAGCTGTGCTGGACACTCTTGGACTTTTCTGTATCTACTTATCTTTATTTTCCCTCTGCTCACACCTTTCTGTTCTGGCTTCTGTTCATCTCTGAAGAAGTTGCCAGGAAGCTTAAGTTAATGTTTGAATAGTTTGGGGATAGATCCAGTGGGAAAGGACAGTGAGGCTTCCTGGTTATGGACATAAGGACTGAGAAGCTGTGTCAGTGTTGTGCACTGAGAACCAGTGCTGACCTTGCTGCCCAGGATGTGGCAACATGATCCACACGGGAAGGATTCCGTGACACTGTTCCAGCGTGTTCTTCTGTGAGCATAAAATATTCAAGGCCAGGTACAATGTGTTTGTGGATCAGTTGCATGGTGTGTAAGTCACTCTTTCAGCATCTTTGATCAAGTATTTATTTTCTACTCTCAAGTTTTTTTAGTTTATGCTCAAGAGTTTAGACTCCAATGTGAGTTGTCTGGACCTGAATCACTTTAAGTATTTGGGGGCAATGCCATCTCCAGTTCTGGCAGATGTGATACATTCACCTGTATCCTGGAGAACAGATGGAAATCTGTGTGGAGAAAAGGGTTGTTTGGTGTTTACAGTGCCCTTAACATGAAAATTCCTATTACCAAGATAGTATTTCTTTCCCAAATACGGGCATTTAGGAGCATCTGAAATTTCTTCAGGTAAGTTCATTTGCCCCCTGGACACCCCCAGCTCTCCCAGCCTGTCTCCAAAGCAGAGGGGCTCCAACCCTCAAGACCATCTCTGTGGCCTCCTCTGGACTCACTCCAGCAGCTCCACGTCCTTGTACTGTTGGTCCTCAGAGCTGGAGGCAGCACTGCAGGTGGGGTCTCACCTGAGCAGGGCAGAGGGGCAGAATCACCCCCTCCCCTGCTGCCCATGCTGTGGGATTAGCACAGGGGGTGCCAGGGCATGTCCAGATTCTCATCCATCAACACCCCCAAGTCCTTCTCCCCAGGGCTGCTCTCCATCCGTTCTCCACTCACTGCTTCTGGCAGCAAATTTTGGTGACTAGAAACACGAATGTCACTCTGGGCCACTTGTAAAACACCAAAAAATGGTTGTGTTAGCACACAAAGGGGAGAAATGTTAATTGAAGGCAGGCCAGTGAACTTCTACGTTGAAAATATCTTTGATGGAAGGTAGTGGTATTCAGGCAGGATTTTATTTGGGAATTAAGTAATCTGTTTCTGACCTGGTTCTTCTGCCAGTTAATTTATTTATATGGAATGTGAAATGCCCTGGTGCATGGGTGGCTTTCAGAGGAGATTATATCTCTGCATTTCAATTTTCATGATTTCTGTAGCAGATACCTTCAGTGCTTAAATCATAATTGTGAACTGGAAGAATCTCTGGCTGAGCTAACCCTGCTTATAAAGTAAAATCTGTACAGATATTTTTAAAGCCCATGTTTGCCACATCCTTCCCACAAGCACAGATGTGATTGGTTGGAAAGACATGAAGGACCAATATTTAAGTGTAAACATTGTGACACTTGGCTCTTTGAATTGCTGAGAAATTAATACAAATAACTGTTACTTACCAAAATGTGTAAATGGCATAAGGGCTCACCTAAGCTGAGAACCAGGGAGGGGGTCATGACTTTCCATGGCACTTCATGTGGCTGTGGGGATGACAAGAAGCACCTTGGTCCCAGAAAACACTTGTGCAGTGTCCCTTCAAGCAGGAGGATGGTTGTGGGTGCGCACTCGCAGTGCCATCATGTGCCGGGTGCCCAAAAGTGGAGTAACTCAGAGTATTTTCATCAGCCACCTTAGATTTGTGGTTGTTAAAAGCATTTGACATAGTTTTTTCTAGTCACGTAATGAGCGGGTTCTCTGACATCCCCCTGGCGTGAGTGAGCCTTCTAGGAATGGTGAACTCGGGGTTTGGTCAGAACCCTGGATGCTGAATCTCCTGTGAACAACTTCATTTTTCGTGAATTTTTGAGTCTAGAGCTCTGGACTGAATGGTGTAATTGTAAGGGAGACGGAGGAGAAGAGAAACCACCAAAGGAACAGCTCAGTGTACTTTTGGTTTTGTGACAGAATTGTGACGGTTCTTTTTATCAAGTAGTTTCATCAGAATTAAACGTTTGCTAAATTGTGTGTGTGAGATTTGGTGCTTGCAAACGCTGAGTTGTGCTGCTTCTCCCCATCTCCAGAACTGGTAAAGGATCATCCTTGTTTGTTTGTTTGTTTGTTTTCCTCAGGCGAAATACATCTCTCAGTGCATCGATGAGATCAAGCAGGAGCTGAAGCAGGACAACATCGCAGTGAAGGCCAATGCAGTCTGCAAACTGACATATGTAAGTGCCTTGCTGGGGTCCCGTGGAACTGTAACTGTATTTTGTTCTTTCCTGCTGCCATTACACCTGGAGTCAGTCCTGGGTCCAAGTGCCTGCTTTCCTCATACTGCAGGGGACAACATTCCACAGGTCTGACGTCAAGAGACTGCATGTTCCCATCCTGTTTGGTACAATTAGATTTTATTGTGGTGGATCAGAAAGCAAATCTGATTTAAAATTCAAACAGTTCTAAAAAAAGGTTGTTTTAAACTGGGTTGTTGCTTATCACATAGTGCCATGACCACTGGTTTTTATTTCTCTTTGCTCAGTCCTTTGTTGACAAAGTGTGGAGAAGACAGAAATACTGGTAAAGAATTATGGTCATGATTCTGTTCTGGTTTTTATAAAAAAAACAGGAAGCAAACCCTTCACAGCAATGCTCATATAACTGCATATCATAGAGTCATAGACTGGCTTGGATTTGGAGGGACCTTAAAGCCCATCCGGTTCCACCCCCTGCCATGGGCAGGGATGGCTCCCACCAGCCCAGGTTGCTCCAAGCCCCATCCAACCTGGCCTTGGACACTTCCAGGGATGGGGCAGCCACAGCCTCTGTTACCTGGAGTTCGTGCAAACTGTTTAAAACTTGTTTCTGGTGGAACTTTGAGACAGCTTTCCCTTCCCACGAGTGCTGTCAAATGTAACACCACTCATAAACCTGAGGTGTCTTATAGTATTATTTTTGGACTCCTGTTACATCTTCAGTTTTAGGAGGTGTCTTGACCTATTTTCTTGAGTCTTATTTCAGAACTTTGTTCTCTTGGTTTCTTTGCTCACAGTTGCAGATGCTGGGCTATGACATCAGTTGGGCTGCTTTCAACATTATTGAAGTCATGAGTGCATCCAAGTTCACTTTCAAGGTGAGTTCTCTGTAACTGCAGCTGGCCTGGCCAAGCTGGTTCTTTACTGTATGTCTTCTTAGTGGGTAATAGTTGGTCTGCTACTACGGTCTGCTTCTTCCAGATGTTTGACAATAGCTGTCAGATATCTTTTGTGAAAAACAGCGTATTTTTGTGTGAAGACCACCTCAAATTCCTAGTAGCAGGCATATTTTGGTTTGTAATAGCTTTATAATTTTTCTTGAAAGATCTGTTTCATGCCCTGTTGCAGACCTTTTTCACCAAACAGGGTGGAATGTTCCTTCTTGAGGAACAGTTTCCAAATTGGACTTAAGTATCTGAAGGTCAGGAGTTAACACAGACAAAATAATTGTGGTAGACAGGCCTACCTGACTTCTACATCTTCGTGGTTGTTGAACCTGTGTGTTGTAACAAAGTAGAGAAGTTGAAGGTGGTTTTATTATCCCTAAAACAGATGTGTTATCACTAGAGATGTTACTTCCCTGAGCTCATTTCCTGAAATAACCCCCTCTGCTAGAGAACCCTGTTGTGAATACCTCGTTGTTCATATTTTTGACATTGCTTATAAAGCTACCAGTTGTTGTTTATCTAAACATTGTCTAAAGTGACTTTTAGAATAAAAATGTGTTCCCTTTTTGCCATTTCCCAGCGCATTGGTTACCTGGCTGCCTCCCAGTGCTTTCATGAGGGGACTGATGTCATTATGTTGACAACTAATCAGATCCGAAAGGTAAGTGTTTGGCTTCAATTCTTCATTTTCTTTCTGCACTCTCTCCCTGCTTGTATTTTCCCATCTGTACCAAGTATTTCTCTTTTAGGAATCTAAAGGTGCTTAAGTAGAGTTCTTGATTTGCAGTCTGCTCTCATTCCACAGGCTGAGGGGTTAATGAGATGCTCCCCAGGCCTCCCTTGTGCTGCCTCATTCCATCTCTGTGTTTGTTCAGCACAGACAATGGTGACAGCAATAGCTTGGTTAAATTTACTGGTCTCTTAGGCAGCCCTTGTAAGAATGTAATGGGTAGGAAAAGTGTCCCCTTTCCTGAAGTAAGATGAGCAGTCACCTGCTCCACAAAATTTCTACTCGTGAGGGCTGTTTTCTCCAGTAATAACAGATCAGACTTTGGTACAATTGGGTATAAAAGTGGTGCAGTGTATGTAGAGTTGTGTTCTGTATTCATGTAGCCAAGTGTGTTGTACTCATTTTCACAGAGCTTTATCACTTGATTTTTTCAGACTTATTGGGTTACAGCATAATATTCCCACTCTTCAGATCACAGTTATGTTTTTAATTTTTTTAAGTATCACTACTTTAAAACTTGACTGATCCAGTACAAGTTGTTTCTGCATTTTTACCATCTGAGGAGCCAAAATGTCTTTTCCTTGCTTAAAAAAGATCAGTGGGATGTTATCCCAGTATCTTCCCTAAAGAACTAGTGCTCCTCCCTTTGTCTTCTAAACTATTTTGCTCTGAATATCAATGTCCATCCATTTTCTTTGTTATGGAGACTTTATTTTACTGAATTTCAGTCACTTGCTTGGCTACTTCATCCACTTCATGCTTGAGGTTTTTTTTTCTTAAAAGCATTTTTTTTTAAGCCTTTTCATGTTTCATTGATCCAACAGCTTTGTATTTTAAGGATTTATCAGTTCTCAAAATACATTAAAGCCACAATGAATTGCAGTTTTTTGCTCCTTAAGCAGCAGATTTCATTATTCTTAAAGTAGAATCTCATTCCCCACCACCTGCAGAAGGTTTTTAAATGAGATGCAAATGGCACAGAACCCCAAAGGCTTGACTATGTTTAGCTCTCCTGGAGCTGCATCTGTGTCCAAGTGGATCTGGACGGTTAATTCTGGCAGCCCATGTGGGAATGCTCTGTGCAGCTCCTTCAGATTTCTGCTTCCTGATAACTGCAGTGTAAGAGTGATCCTGGGATGCTCTGTAGTCAGGGAGATCTGGGTTTATAATCCATGCTGAACATACTCAGAGAGAAATATTTATATTGTTACATGTCTGAAGCTTAGAAAGACCTGAAAGGTTATGGAGGACTGTGTAGGATGCTGACTACAAATAGGCCCAAGGAAAACTGATCAATAAAACATGTTCCACACCCTGACTTGTGTCGTGTCTCTGTGGGCTGGAAGTTCTGGTGCTGCCAGCAGCTTGGAAGGAAAATAATCCCATTTCTCTAATAGATTGAGCTGGTAAGAACTCAACAGCAGTGCCTGTTCCCACTCAAGTTGGTGACAGTTGGGCTTTGTCTAGCAGGGTTAGTGTTTAATACTGATTTTTTAGGACTTTAACCACGTTTGTGACCATTTAATGAGTGTTTTAAAATTATCCTCATTCCTAAAATACCACCAAGGTGCCATCTCCCTAATTGCTTTTATGTTGCAGTCATCCATCTCTTGTTTCATTATGGGCCCTTGTACCCATTATTAAACCCCAGGCTGGCTGTATTTTAGCAGGTGTTAGGAGTTGATAGAAATATTCCCGTGAAGCCAAAGCTCTGTCTCATTTGTGTTGAGTGAATAAAATTGGTCTGAGAAAATTTTTTCTCAGCCTCCTGTGTGATCTTAAATTTTTGAGCCTGTTTTTCCTTTTTTAGGATCTGAGTAGCCCTAACCAGTATGATACTGGAGTTGCACTGACTGGCTTGTCCTGTTTTGTTACTCCAGATCTTGCCAGGGACTTGGCAAATGACATCATGACACTGGTGAGTTGATAGGATTGAAATGACTTCTCCCTGTCGTTAAAGAATGTCAAACTGTCCAAATTTAGAAAGTATCTGTTAAATTTAGAACATGCGATACATGTGAAAACTGATGCTTTTCTTGTGGGGAGTTTGGGAAGTGTTTGCAGACTTAGTTCAAGAGGATCACCTTGAAATATCTCTGTTAGTTTTGGTGATAAACAACAGTATCTGGCTCTGAATTTTGAGAGAGTAGTTGAGTCTCCCAGGAGGAACTCTGGAGACAGTACTGTGAGCATAAGGACCTGAGAAGAGCTGTGGAAACGCAGACGTGCTCAGAGCCTGACTGCAGTTGTTTCATTAACAGATGTCTCACACAAAGCCTTACATCAGGAAGAAGGCAGTGCTAATCATGTACAAAGTGTTTTTGAAGTACCCCGAGTCCCTCCGTCCTGCATTTCCTCGCCTTAAGGAGAAACTTGAAGATCCAGATCCCGGTGAGTGGATTTTAGTAACTTCCTTCTGCTGCCACACATCGGGGTACATGTGCTTGTGGGGTTTGTGGGGAGGAGAATCCCTGACAACTGCTGCAATCATCGTTTAGGCACTGATTCACCTGATTCAGGGGCAGATGAACACAGGAGAGTTTTGGCAGGTGTTGCCATATTAAGAATACATTCTTTAAAATGCCTAGTTCTTCAAAGCCAAAGCTGCTCAAATTGTATCAGGGGATTAGACCTTAATGGGACAAAGCAGCTTAATTATTCCTGGTTTGTTGCTTACTTAACTTGACTGTTGAAAATACTTTGGTTGATTTCAAGGTTTGGGGTTTCGGTGTTGTTTCCTGTGCTCTTTTGCCAAGTTGCAGCTATTGGCTTGCAATGGACATGCTTAAAATAATTTTTAATCACTTAGTGAGTTTTTTATTTATTTTTAGTTTAAACTTTTGAATCCAGACTGCTCTCTGGGCCCTCCAGTGCTGTGTCAGTGTGGTTCAGCAGCAGCACAGGAAATTTGCAGTTGCCCTTCATCATATTCACATTTTCACTCAGTCTTTGGGAGGTGCTGATGTTCCCTCAGTGCACCAAAACACTTTTTTCAGGAATTCTGTGTGTGAGGCAGTTCTGAGATTTGTGTCTGAATTTTTAGAGGGAGAAATTTAATTGCATGTATTAGGCTTCCAGGAAGGGTGTTTTTAAAAAAAGCAAAACACACACATCCCTCACCTGCAAACAGAGGGAGAAAATCCCTGTTGTGCTTTATGCAGAGCAGTTCTGCTCCCTGCCAGGACACCCAGCCCATCTACACTAAAACATTCCAAACTGAGAACAACCCATTTAGAGGCTGAGAAGGAACAGAACTTGTCCAGTCAGATTGCTGGTTACATTTTGTAACAGGCTTATTCCTGTGTTGTACTTAAACATGTCTCAGTAATACATTTGAAATAAACAACAGTGTGTGGAAACTTTCTGGGGGGCGATTATTGATTGTGGTATTGTCTGTTGTGTGTCCCACAACCAACTACCCCCAGTCAAGGGGAGGGATGTGGCAGTGTCCTGTTTTTTCTCATTCTGGACCCAAAGCAGATACCCAGCTTGCTGATGCATTAGAAAAAAGCCAGAATTAAATAAAATCCTTTCTCAGTTTGCTTGTGCATTCTTGTCTTTCCCTGACTGCCTCAGGGTTGGGAATGAGGCCAAACCATTGGACACGCAGGTCTGAACCTTCAGCTGCTTCTGCCCTGGAGGTTCTGCACCAGAAACTTCCATTGCAGTTAAGGCCCTGCTGAGATTCCTGCTTTCCCCCTGTTTTCCCAGGTGTGCAGTCTGCTGCAGTAAATGTTATCTGTGAGCTGGCTCGACGCAATCCCAAAAACTACCTGTCCCTGGCTCCGCTCTTTTTCAAGTTGATGACGTCATCAACCAATAATTGGGTTCTCATTAAAATTATAAAACTGGCAAGTATTCTTTTTTGTTTCTATGGCTGGAGCTCTCACTAAATCCCCTTGGGTGTGAAAATGGCTTTCTTGCTGGGAGGTGTAGTTACCATTAAATCTGAATTAAAAGAAGCCAGGAATAACCTCTAATGTTTGTGAATGTAACCAGAGGGGAAAAATACATTAATATAGCTCAGTTTAAATACAGTGAGCTGCAATTTACAGAATGTTTTGATGGTGTTTAAAAGCAGTTCTTAAGTCCCTTTCTTCTCTGCACTTCTCCTTGAACAGTTTGGTGCTCTTACTCCATTAGAACCAAGACTGGGGAAGAAACTGATTGAGCCCCTGACCAACCTCATCCACAGGTACGTGGGACAGATCCTGCTTTGTTCCCTCAGGACTGAGCAAGTACCTCGTGAGTGGGTCAGCACCTGGGCTGGGAATGCATTTCTCAGCTTTTTCTGAGGTTCAGTATTTTGGCTTCAAATATCAAAAGATAGTCTCACATCAGGACTGTTTCTGAAAGAGCAGAGTGAGGTAAAATACACTAAAGCAAAGTTTTTGGGTGTCTGACTGTCACCATGAGTTCCTGCAGAACATATGTGAAAACTGGGGCAAATTGCTTTCCTTTTACTGCATTTTAAACCAGAGATGATTATGGAGGGTGTATAAAAACTCTGGCTTAAAAAAGGCTCAGCTGTATATGCCTCTCCTGTGCACCTCACACATTTGGTTCCTGACATTTTTGGAAGTTCCTTACCCACCAAAGCAGCCTGACAAGGAATAAATTCAAGTCCTTTCTCATGCCTTTAGCAGCTCAGATGTGTTTTGGGAGAGGTTGCTGTAATTAAGTCCTAAATGCAGATTAAATAAAATTGAAGGTATTTCCTTGTCCTTTGTTAGAGCTGGTTCATGGTGTTGTTCTGAATCTAATTCTGAACTGAAATCAGAAAGTAGATGCCTTGGAGGGATTACATGTGTTCTCCCAGTTCTGAAAAGGAAGTGTCACCTTACGCATGAGTTGTTGAATGGAAAGGTTTGTTTCTCTTCACATGACAGAGCAAAAGGATGGATGGGAATGAGCAGGTTCTAAGCAGATAGCTGTGTAGCTGTGAGAGCAGCTCCAGCCAGGCAGTGCCTGTCCATCCCCCTTGCATTCCTTTAAGGCAGGTTCAGAGAGACCAGCCAGCAGCCTGGCATCCAAATACCTGCAGAGGAGGTTGGCAGCAGTGACAAATAGGCACAACGCACCAGAAAAAGCAGGAGAATGGACAATGTCTTCAATCTTGCCTCTACCCCCTCTCCCCAGCTCCCCCATTAGTCATTCATGTTATTAGTTGTGAGGGCTGAATCCTGTTTGGTTTGGGATCTCACAGAGTTTAACGAGTCAAACCACCACCCTTCCATGTCCCACCAAGTGCACAGGGAGCAGAAGCGACTGTCTTGGAGTCATGTACCCAGTGTGCCACGTGGCCTTCAGTGCCTCTGGAGCTGTTTGCTCCTTCCCTTTGCACACCTTGCTCCTGGAGTCAGCCCCCCTGGTGCTTGGGAGGTTCCCTGTTCGCCTCGTGTCGATCAGGGTTGGTGAGGACCTTTGCAACCCTCGGAGTTACACTGTCTGTGTGTTCAACTGGCAAAAGTCATCTTGAACTTGAGTTTTGGGGAACTCAGACACTGGGAATGGGTTTTTGACTTCCAGGGATGAGAAGTGTGTACCTGCATGCCCGAGAGCCTGGTGCTGGGCTGTGACTCACTCGTTGGAGAGAGACTTGAGGTTCTCCATCTGCCTTCTCATGGCATTCTGACCTTGGGCAGAGGATTTAATCTGATTCTTGGACAAGATTGCTTCAGTGCTCTGTAACTGGTGCTCGAGTTCCTTCCTCATTCTCTGTCACAGTGCTCTTGCTTGCTGCTTCTCCAGGAAGATTTTTGGTTTTTTAAACATTCCGTTTAAAAATTCCTCCCTCCACCAGTTTTTAAGTGGGAATCATTTAATCTGTTTGAAGGGATATGGAACAGAATAAGGGCAATTTCTTGTGAAGTTCAAGGTGTTAACTTGCTCTAAGATACTGCTGACAACTCTTCAAAATGTGCCAGTTTATTCCTTATTTAATACACTTGATTTCTGTTTCAGCACCTCAGCCATGTCTCTCTTGTATGAATGTGTGAACACAGTAATAGCAGGTGAGAACCGAAACTTGTAACCTCAGAAAACCCATGATGAACTTTGTTATCAATTAACACCCTCTGTAAACCTTTTCCTTTTTAACTTAATGTGTTTTATAACTGGGATAAGTCTCCTGGCAAACTCTGTGTTACTGTGGGGCTGGAATCCTTGATCAGTGGGTGAGGCACAGTCACTACAGCTGTGTGGTGTTTGCTGAAGGCTGAAACCAAGTCCAGGCAATGAGATTATTTGTATGAAAGCTCCTAAATGTTGCTACAACCACAAAATATACCAACAGCAACAGAATTAGAACAAGATTCATGCCTCTGCCTAAGTTTTCTTATTTGATGGTGGATCAGAGGGGTTTTTTAAATTTTGCAACTTTTATGGCTTAAAAACTCGGTGTCTTAGAGGAGAATTGGAATTATTGATTTGCAGTTTTAGTTTCTGGGGAAGGGATGTGAGCTCCATAACTGGAATGGAGAGAATCAAAGGCTAGAAGGATAACACAGTATTCCAGCTCAGGCTTGACACTTCTCCCATCAGAGTGGGGAGTACAGGGTTACAGACACCCACAGTTTGGCCATGAGCCTTTTTCCTGTGGGTACTGTGGATACTGCTGCAGGAACCTGCTATGCTGGGTCCGTTCAGAGAGGGCAGGCTGAGCTGTCACTCACTGTGTATGCCATCATTCCTGCAGGGAAATGTGAGATGACATGATGGGAGGGAAGATAACAGAGAGGGCTGTGGATCAGAGTGGGCTGCACTCAGGTACAGCTCAGCTGTACAGTAGCTGCTCTGTGATGTCAGTGAGGTAAACCTTAGTGAGGGCAAAGCAGAGTGAGCAGCAGCTCTGACCTGGCTGTTCCAGCAGCTTCCACCTTCACTCCTCCTTTTTCCTGCCCTCTTGTTATTACTGCTAAGATATATGAAACTATAGGTTGTGTCACAACCTCCTCTCCTCTCCCTAGCCCCCAGAAGTCCAAGCAAACAGATAAAAATATATAAATATTACATATAAATATAATTAAAATGAATACACCTTTCCCTGTGAGCTGAGCTGGGTGTGGGCCTTCAGGTGTTGTGCTGTTGCAGTCACTGACACCCCAGAAATGCTGACTGGAGTTTGTGTTCTGTGTTTCAGTTCTGATCTCTCTGTCCTCGGGGATGCCCAACCACAGCGCCAGCATCCAGGTGGGACCCTGGGTTGGGGGGTTGTTGTTCTGCCCTGCCCTGTGATCCCAAGTGCCCTGGGGAATGGGATTGTGTTCTCTGCCAGGAGTTATAGCAGGAGCTCCCTGAAGTGCTCTCACTCAGGTGCCATCCTGCACACTGAAGCATTTCCTATAGAAATTCTCTTACTTATTTGGCTCTAAAATGCAAATTCTTCTCATTTAGAGTTACCCCAGCTCTTTATTGAGCTCCTGCTGTCAGTACAGTCATACAGAACTTCCTTCTGTTTGGAAATCAGACCCTCTGACCTAGAGACCTTTGGGACTCAATACACTCCCTTGTGTACTGAGTAAACTTTATAAAGGGTTACTTTAATTAAGGCTTGTAATAAACATGACATCTTTTTTTCCTCCCAGCTCTGTGTTCAGAAGTTGAGGATATTGATAGAAGACTCTGACCAGAACTGTAAGTGGTGCCTGTCTTCATGAAGCTCTGGGGAGATGCTGCAGCAGCCTCAGAGCAATGGGCTGTCTCTGCAAACAGCTTACTCAGGGATGTAGGGCCTGGTGTGCTCTAAACAATTGCTGGGGGTTTTAATGTGGAAATAATTCTTGATGGTGAACACTTTTTTATAGTGATATTTTTAAAAACAAATGTGAACAATTATTACTGCTGTTTGTGGTCTTGTAAATCCAAAGCAGTTGTTTCCCTGCTCTGGGACTTCCCTTTTTATAGACTTGCTCCTTGGACAGTAGTGAGGGGTATTCAGCAGTGTGAGCATAATAGTGAAATGGGAGAGTGTTGACTTATTTTAGTGCCTACAGTGAATGCTGGGGAATTTTTCTTTTGTGCAACTCTTTTTCCTGCCATCTGAATTTTTCTCATTGAGAACAGGACTGTTATACACCAATCTCCAGTGCTCTTAAAGCTCTGTTCATCTCAGGATGCTGTTCTTAAAACCCATAGTTTCGGTATATTAAATATATATATATTTAAATCAATGATAAAACTTGAGGGGCAAAAAGACCATGATGGAGATTATATATATAATTACATGTCTGCGTGTGGGATTATGGAATTCAAGACTGTAATCTGTGATGCTCAATTCTCAGAAATGTTTTTCTTCATCACAGAATCTTATTCAAGTGTGAGAATACCAAGTGCTTCTGCTAAAACCAGCTTTAAGATTTCATACTCAGCACAAACCAGTGTTTCTATATTTGGAAAGAAGTTTTATTTTGTCTTTCACAGTGAAGTACCTGGGACTGTTAGCAATGTCTAAAATCCTGAAAACACACCCTAAGTCAGTTCAGTCTCACAAGGATCTCATTCTCCAGTGTTTGGATGACAAAGATGAGTCCATCAGACTCAGAGCTTTGGATCTCCTCTATGGCATGGTAAGTTCCTACATTTATTCCCTCTCCAGGCCCTGGTACCCTCTAGGAAGGGGATGTTTAAGAAAAACATACAACTTTCTCTGCCCTCTCCCCAGCTGACTTGTGATAACAGCTCCTCTATCTTTTCTGGCACTTAAGACAAGTGAAACACCTGGCACAGCATGAGAGGGCTTTAAAAACTTTGATTCAGACTGGAAGGAGTTTCTCAGTTTGCAAATAACCCATTTTGAAATGCTATAATTCCATTGGATGTCAACAACTCTTAAATTTGTTTCCTTTAGAATCAAAAACATTTTAAACTGTTAAATTTGCTAATCTGACAGTAGAAGATGAATTTGCTCCTGGATTTCTGTGTTGCTGCAAGTGATTCTGACCCTCAGCTCAGCCTTGTGTGCTTGGTCTGGCTCTGCTTTAGTAACAACCTTGAAAGGACACAAAGAGGTGACCAGAGCTGGGCCCATCCAAGAGCCAGCAGCTGCTTTACTGGAACCAGAAGGCCTTGGCAGTGTGGAGAAGGACTAAGAGCTGCAGTGAGGGGTGTTCTGCTGACCCTCACACTGCTCAGGCCCCAACCAAACAACTGCCAAGAGGGAAAAAGGAGATGAAGTTTTTATCTCCTTTTTTTTTTTCCTTTGAGAAAAATCCATTCTGTGTCTTCCTTGACAATAAAGTGAACAAAGCAATAAAACAGAGAGAAATATTGATGAATAGAAGCTTTTTTCCTCATTCCTGTCCCACTTTTTTCTTCTTTTTTGGTGTTTTTTTCCTTTTTTTTTATTTAAATTTTTATAACTTTCTTTTCCATCTTTAAAAGAAAAACATACCTGAGGAGAAGTTCTGAGGAGCCCCCATCTGTGGTGGTGTTGCTTCATTACAGGATTCCAAATTGACTTGTGCCTTTTTGAAATCATGGGAGAAAGAGAGGAAGAGGAGGGAGAGAAAATGAGAGAGAGAAGGAATAGGAAAGGGAAAGAAGGCAAAAGAAGAAAGTGTGGGTGTCTTCATTGCACATTAACCACATATTTGGTTGATTTACATATATAATACATAACTTTTTTTGGCAAAAAAAAGCACTACCTGTGTGGGATATTTTGTGTACTATCTGAAGGGGGATTGTGACGTTCAACCCTTCAACTCTTTCCCAGGTGTCAAAGAAGAACTTGATGGAGATCGTGAAGAAGCTGATGATCCACGTGGATAAAGCCGAAGGCACGACGTACCGGGATGAGCTGCTGACCAAAATCATAGACATCTGCAGTCAGTCCAACTATCAGTACATCACCAACTTCGAGTGGTCAGTGCTTCTACCTGCCAGCGCTGGGCTCATCACACAGCGGTGTGGCATCCACTGACTGCACCGCATCCCTCTCCGCAGGTACATCAGCATCCTGGTGGAGCTGACCCGCCTGGAGGGCACGAGGCACGGGCACCTCATCGCCGCGCAGATGCTGGACGTGGCCATCAGGGTGAAGGCCATCCGCAAGTTCGCGGTGTCCCAGATGGCCATGCTGCTGGACAACGCCCACCTCCTGGCCAGCAACACCCAGAGGAACGGCATCTGCGAGGTGCTCTACGCGGCCGCCTGGATCTGCGGGGAGTTCTCCGAGTGAGTGCTTTGGGGCACAGGGTTTGCTCGCTGAAGTGTGTTGGTGAGAGCAGGATGGTTCGGGGTGTGCACCTTGAAACTGCCCAAAGTGACGCTGCTTTGCTGCTCCCTCAGCCCATAGGCTCCTCAGGTCGTTCGAGCCAAGGCATTTTGAATAGTTGGTTGCTTTAATTCCCATAGCTTTGCCCATGCAGGAAGCTGCAGTGGTGAATCATGGAATATCCTGAGTTGGAAAGGATCCCCAAGGATCATCCAGTCCAACCCCTGGCCCTGCACAGACACCCCAACAATCCCACCCTGTCCCATTGTCCAAACCCTCCTGGAGCTCTGGCAGCCTCGGGGCCGTGCCCACTGCCCTGGG
>JAWWEU010000082.1:3795314-3814146 GCA_035583155.1 Acropternis orthonyx
CTGGGTCCTGTCCCTGGTCCCAGAGCAGAGCTCAGTCCCTGCCCCTCCGCCTCCCCTCGGGAGGAGCTGCAGCCCCCAAGGAGTCTCCCCTCAGTGCCCTCTGCTCCAGCTGGACAAGCCAAGTGCCCTCAGCTGCTCCTCAGACCCTTCCCCATCTCCGTGTCCCTCCTTTGGACACTGTAATAGTTTTATATCTTACATTGTGGATATAAGCTGTTAGATCTTAAGACGACATTGATGGACTTCCCTAATCATTAAGGTCTGATCCCCATTTATATCTTAGGGAATGTCCAGTCACCATGTTTGAATGAGTTCTTTCTGTTTCCTGGTTTGCCTTTGTTGAAAGGTTTTTGCAGAACCCAGTCATTCTGGGATTTAAAAGTTGTCTACCTTTTTGCTCCAAGTTTCTTGGTACCCACAGTAGCACAGTTTCCAATAGTCTTGTACTGACATTGTCTTTTAGCTTTAATAACTGTCTTTTAGTTTTTGTGTCTTGGATGTGTGTGCAGATACACCTGGTTACCCAGCTTTCCTTTGGGTGAATTGAGCAAACTCTGTGCTGTAGTCTCCTTATTATCAACTGGTTTGGTGTTTCTTCTTGTGATTGTCATTCTGAACACAGCCTCCAGTTTGAATTCACGTAGCAGACATGATGTATAAGGAACAGCTCATATCTTTCTCTAATTAAAAATGTGCATAGAAAACTGTAGATGAAGAAGCATGAGGACATACATCACATTTTTACTTTGAGAGAACTTTAAGTTTCAGTCTGTAGTAGTCCAATAACTTTTTTGTGCATCTTCCATTTAGTTGTGAGCAGACAATTCTGAGCAAGAGCATGAGATCTGCTAAAACAAGTGCTGTGATCTGTATTCCTGTGTGTATTCAGCACTGCCTGCTGGATTTACATACACTCTGTGCTTACAGACACCTCGAGGAAGCCAACCAGACCTTGGAAGCAATGCTGAGGCCTAAAGTGACCACTCTGCCAGGCCACATCCAGGCAGTGTATGTGCAGAACATGGTGAAGCTCTATGCATCCATCCTGCAGCAGAAGGAGCAGGCTGGGGAAAAGGAAGCAGCTCAGGAAATTACCCAGCTGATGATCGAGCGCCTGCCTCAGTTTGTACAGAGTGCAGACCTGGAGGTTCAGGAGAGGGTGAGAGAACAAAATTACTTGGGGTTTATCATGGAAAGTCTGTCTTGGAGCATGTCTGTGATTTTCTGGGGCCATGCACATTTTCTGTAAGCTGTTATCAAGGATGAAGCCCAGATCTTACTGCAGTTTGATGCCATCTCTGAAGGCTGCAAGAACTTCACTCAAATTTAATTTTAAAATTATTCAGGCACATAAGGGCACAAAGAGGACCCAGCTTGAAGGGAGGCTCCATGTAGATTTTTTTACATTTGCTCCAAACCCACAGTTTATGCTGCTTCTCCTAATTCCCTCAGTGGAGTAGAACACTTACCTTCTGCTGACATTCACTGCAGTTGACTTGTTTGGTTCAGTTTGTTAATACTACTCCTGAAATTCCTTCTGCATTCGTTTTTAGGCTTCTTGCATCTTGCAGCTAATAAAATACATTCAGAAGCTACAAGTAAAAGAAGTTCCTGTAGCTGAGGAAGTGATAGCCCTGTTTGCTGGTGAGCTGAACCCCGTGGCTCCTAAAGCACAGAAGAAAGTACCTGTTCCAGAGGGGTAAGGTTCCTTCTCTCTCCCAAAGCCTTATTTAAACTTTTAAACTCTTAAATAATAAAGCAAAGTGTGTGATGAGGCACTGAAATGCTCAGGGGAACTGAGTCAAGCTGTTTGTTTACTGCAATTCTTGCCAGCCTGGACCTCGATGCCTGGATCAATGAACCTCCATCAGACAGCGAGTCTGAAGATGAAAAGCCCAAAACAATTTTTCATGAAGAGGAACAAAGGCATTCCAGACACAGACAGCCAGAAATAGATGAAGAGGAACTGGCCAGAGTGAGTGAATGTTAAAATGCTTTTCCTTACATAATTCAGTAGTAATGTAAGTGCTGCTATAGCAGTTGGAGCTGGTGTGGACTCCCCACGTAGCCAGGGAGCTGTTCTGCTCTCAGGGGAGCTCATGATTCGATGTGAAGTGGTACTTGTGGACCTGAGCAGCTTCTGTGAGTTACCATGGTGTGGCTGTTCTCAGCAGTGATCCCACCTTTCCTGCCTCTGACCTTTTTCATTTCACAGACAGAACTTGTTGATAAGAATCTTCACTTCTTACGCTCTTTACAGAAATGAAAACATTTGAATTGCCATCAAAACGTGGTCTTTGGGAAGTTACTGCTTCTTGTCTGTAACTAAAAAGCGAAGAAGGGTGCTCTGAGGACTGTTAGTTACAGAATCATAGAATCATGGAAGGGTTTGGGTTGGAAGGGCCTTGTTTTCACCCCCTGTCATAGTCAAGGATGCCTTCCACTAGACCAGGTTGCTCCAAGCCCCTCCAGCCTGGCCTTGGACACTTCCAGGGCTGGGAATTAGTAATGGTACTTGTAATGCTATCCTAGTATGTCTTGTAACTCAGAACTGTGTTATCATACACAAGCTGCTCTGCTCTTGTCTTTTCACAAGTAGTTATGTATTGCTCCAGAAATTCCTGGAGGTTGTGTTTTGCATTTTGATGCCTTTTATCTCTTTGTTACAAACAGACATTTTAACTGCAAATTCTTTTTCCTTTTTAGCGTCGGGAAGCCCGGAAACAGGAACAGGCAAACAACCCATTTTATATTAAAAGCTCTCCTTCCCCACAGAAGGTGAGTCTGAATTTCAGTATCTCACTGGCCTCTCATGTCACTGTGTGAAGGCTCCCTGACTGTCAGAGCTGCAGCTTCCTCTGTGACATTCTGATCATTTCCACTGCATGGTGTGTGCACTGGAGGGGGTGCCTACAACTGTTTTTGTATGTCTTGTTTGTGCTGAGAATCTCAGGAATGACCTGATAGCCCAAGAGCAACCAGTGCTCTGTGGGTGTCTGTGCAGTTTGTGCCAGCTCTGGGTGCTGGCAGAGTTCAGATCACCAGGCACCTCACCCAGAGCCCTGCAGAGAGAGAACCTTGAATGTGCTCCATGTGTTTGGTGGCTCAGAAAAGTTGTTGTTGTTGTTGTCTCTAACACCTTTTTCAGGGAAAGAACCTGCTTTATTCCCTGTATCTTCTAAGGACTTCCCCATTTCCCTCAACTCAAATCTCAAAGTTTATCTTTTGAAGTGGCAAGTTACTGGCAATGATAACACAAACCACAAATTCTTCAGTGTTGCAGCAAACCATCAGGGCAGTAGTGGGGTTAAAAAGCTGTAGCTAAGAGAAGGGTCTTTTGTAGTAGGTATCAACTGGCTTTAAAACACACAGGATTAGTAACAAGCTGTTCCATTCCTATCCTCTAAGATGTTCACTTCAGGGATTGAACTGCTTGATGACTTGTAATGTGTCTATTTACACAGATTTGTACTTGCAGTGCTCAGAATGTAACAAGCCTTTGTTTTCCCAGCGATACCAAGACACTCCAGGGGTGGAACATATTCCTGTGGTCCAGATCGACCTTTCTGTCCCATTAAAAGTTCCAGGTAAGCCACAGCTAATCTTTAGAATCAACTACAGGAATTCAATTTAGCAAAAGTCACAGTTCCTTCTTAGAAATTCCTCCTGAGGTTTTGAAGGGCAAGGAGCACATTTGCATTAGACTCTTAAATATCTCCTTAATTTACATTTGAAAATAGCACTTTGCAGTCTTGAGTTCCTTTCAAGATAATAGTAGAAATAATTCTGTGATTAAGGATATCCTGCAGATAAGTCTGTAACATGTGAAGTCACCACTGTTCTGTGGGAGAGGTCACCTTTGGAATGTCTTAAAGGTGGTCATGTAAATGATGGAGGTGATCTAAGTGGAGTCCAAGTGGTAGAGATAGTCTTTTAATATCTACATTCAAATACCAAAAGGCATTTGTGTATCTAATGAGTGCTTTTCAATTGAAAAGCTGTTGACAAAGTGCAGTACGTTGCAAGGGATGAGTTCTAAGTGCAAATATTTATAGCTTTTTTCCAAAAGTGTGGAAAGATGTCAGTGTTAGCACAGCAGTGGCAGTAACACTGCTTAAAACATCAGTGTTTGGATGCTTTTTGTAATGCAGTTAATGTGGACAAGAGCCAGGGAGCAGGATTGAGCTCTGTCCTGTTTCTGGAGAGGTGGAGTGTGACAGCAGAGCTGCCTGAGGGGCTGTGGAAGCACAGGGAGCTGTGCATCCTGCTGGCTCTGAGAAGCTGGAAGCAGGGATCACTCCTGCCACACACTGTTCCAGGGGCCAATCCATGTGGAGTGTGGCCTGAAAGCAGCTTGGCTTCCCCTGCAGGAATGCCCATGTCTGACCAGTACGTGAAACTGGAAGAAGAGAGAAGACATAAACAGAAACTTGAGAAGGACAAGAAGAAGAAAAAACAGAAAAAGGAGAAGAGAGGGAAGCACCACCGGCACAACTCGCTGCACACGGAGAGCGAGGAGGACATCGCGCCCGCTCACCACGTCGATATCATCACAGAGGAGATGCCAGAGGTCAGTGGCTGGCCTGGGCTCAGAGCTGGCACTTGTGTGCTGCTCCTGAGGGATTCTGCCCCCAGGACTGCCAGCCAGGCTGTGGCTTTGCAGTTCCAGGGCCCTGATTCCTTGCAGAGCTGTTTCAGAAGTGACTGACTGGGGTTGGGCCCAGGCTGCTCTTTGCAGGGGGAGAAAATGATTTTTGGGCACAAAAAGACAAAAAATTGCCCCTGAAGATATTAAAAAAATCAAACCAACCAACAAAACAAACAATGTGCGTCACTGCTTTAAAAGTGGTGCTGTCCAAATAGTATTAATTACGCTCTGCTGCTTCACTTTGACAGTAACTTGCTGTCTAGTCAGCAGCTTTGCAGCTGATGATAATTAATTGCACATGCTAATGATGTCATCTGTATTTGTTCCTAAAAAATCCTTTAATCAAAAGCAAACAGCAGCCATTCAAATGCTGCAGTTTATGAAGAAGAGTTTTCTGTTCTAAATTAATCTTGTAACTTGATGCTGCATTGAAGAGCTTTGTTTCTATAACTGCCTGACTGCAGCTGGCCTGGGCCAGGGTTAACAGGCTCAAAACCACTTAATTTGGGTGATGCAGAGCTTTAGTGTGGAAATCGCCCATGGTTTGCTTCCTCAGTGGATGGTCTGTTTATCTCTCCTGCAGAATGCTTTGCCCAGTGATGAAGACGACAAAGATCCCAATGATCCCTATAAAGCACTTGATATAGATCTGGATAAGTAAGTGACAGTTTATGTGTGAATTAATGAGTTGCTAATGAGAATATAGGAGGGTTGGGCTGAGGCTGAGCAGGCACAGGCATTGACCACAGTCCAGACCAGAGGGGGAAAAGGCTCCAGCGTCTTACCATGGCTTGGGTGAAACCTCAGGTGACCAACCAGCTTGGGCTCCCACTGCCACAGGGATGATCAAAGCTCAGCTGCTGGATTAGGGAGGGGCCTGGGAGGGTCAAGGGAGTCATGGAGTGTGTGTGAACAGAGGCTGGAAGCACAGGCAGTGTCCCTGGGTCAGATGTGAGTCACTCTCAGCTCTTGGGTGTCCCACTGTGTCTCTGATGTGACCCGTGTTGGCACTGAGTGTGCCCTGTGTCTGTCTGTCCATCCCAGAACCGCTGTGTCCATGGCAAGCCCGTGTGCTCTGTGTTGTGATCACTGACCAGTAACACCCAGTTTGGACCAACCCTCTGCCCTGGGGCTGTCCAATGTGGTCCCACTGCTGCAAAATGTTGTCCTGCCATGACTGAGCTGTCATAGCTGTGACCAGCCCGGTCCCCCCTGAGCTGTTGGAGCTGTTCCAGTGCCAGCACCCCAAATCCCTGTCTCCACATTAGCTCTGGGCTGTTCAGTATTGCACATGGAGATTGGGGTTTTTTTAAATTGCTGTTTTACAAAATCACCATGCTAAAAATAATTGCTGGTTTATGGTCCAGGGATGCCTCCTGTAAAGTTTGGAAGACTCTGCAAGCTCATGTGTTGTGTGTAGTGCCTCTCTCCCTCTGGCTCTTGTAAGTCTGTGCCCTTCTCTGCAGGTCCCCCACTTGCAGGCCTTGGTTTCTCACTTCCTTGCAAAAAAAGTGTTGTAGTATTTTTAAAATGTGAAAGAGCAGTTTCTGAAACACTTCCCATCAAATCCCTCTGAGTCTGCAGGTGAAAATGTTTAAAAGGAAGTTAATTTTTGCCTGTAGCCCTTGTATATTTGCATGCTGAGCCTCAGCAGTGTAGGGCACAGCTAGCAGAGCAGAGTCTGAGTGCTGTGCTCCAGGAGGCATCTCTAGAACGTTGCCCTGTTCCATCCGTTCCCCTCCCATTTGCCATGAGTGGCTGTGCTCTCCTGTCATAGTTTCTCATGTCTCTGTCCTCTCTCTCTCTTCCTGTGCTTGCACTGCTCTGTCTGTCACGCTCACATGCAGTCTGGTTTCAGGGAAGCCTCCCAGGTAAGAATACCTTCCAGGCAGTGGCCTTTGTCAGGTTGGTTGATTTTGGTGGACAGTGTAAATCCTTGAAGGGTGGTGGAACTGTGGAAGACCCTCACACTTCTGGGAGTGTGCTTTGGCCTTGGCTCTCAGCACCAACCCCTGTTCCTGTGCAGGTGGGTGTGGTGTAGCTGAAGGATGAGGCCTCTCTGCTGCTCAGACAGGTGGGATCCATCTTGCACTTACAGTGTCCGAAAGTGAAACATGAATTGGGTCTGGCTTCATGCCATGTAAGCAAAGAAATTAAGGCAGGTGAGGCTGTTAGAAATCTTTCTGTACTGGTGTTTGCTGTACAAACATTAAAATTAACATTAAATAAAACCTGAGAAATAGTAAAAGAGGCAAACCATTAAATTCTTGCTGATTTCTGGAAATGTCTGGTACGAACAAGAGAAATTTCTGTGATGGTGTTTTTTCCAACTAATGAATTTGGTAGAGATTGTAAGTGCTGTTTGTGCTTCTTGGCCACAGGTGTCTGAAGTTAAATATAACTTAACTTTTGAAGTAGAGTACAAATTCATAGTGTAAACTTCTAAACTAAAAAATTACTTGGAATAACTCCCAGTTGGAGTGATCTACTTATGAAGAACAACAAACCCCACACCCTTCAAGGGCTGTTTGAGCTATGCTGACATCCCACTGCTCAGATTTCCACACTTGGAAATGCTCTTTCACATCCTTGCTCTTCCTTGGAGAGGGGTTCCACAGAAACAGCATAACACAAGGGTGTTCTTTTGGAGCTGTTACTCAGCCTGCAGGTCTGTAATTAGCACTTTGAAGAGTTAAACAGCAAGACTTTGACTCTCAGTTCCCTTCAAATCATTTCCTTCAGCCAGGACAGTGTCTGCAGTTGCAGAAATAAACTTCAAGTACAGAAGTATGTGCTGATTTAAGATTTTTGGGGCCCAGCTCTCTATAAACAAAGCACACCTTGTCTTGGACAGGCAGTAAATGATCTGGGCTGAGGGAGGCTCTTTGCACCAGGGTAATGGGCTCTTTCTTTTCAAGACCCTTAGCAGACAGTGAGAAGCTGCCAGTGCAGAGACACAGAAACGTTGAGACCCTGAAGTCACCAGACTCAGAAGTTCCCCTAGTAGAGAAGAAGAGCAAGAAACCCAAAAAGAAGGAAAAGAAACACAAAGAAAAAGAGAGAGACAAAGGAAAGAAGAAAGAGAAGGAGAAAAAGGTGGTAGAGGAGGAGGAGCAGGAGGAGGAAGAAAAAAAAAAGGTAATTCTCCAAGACTTGCATTATTTTAGCAACTGCCCTTATTTTTTGCTGTGTTCAGTTTGTTGCTTAGGAACAGTCACATTTGCCAATTCAAGCAGCTGGGTACCTTCAACCTTTATTTCCTTAAATTTTTACAACCATAACAACAGGTATTTAAAGAACGCTGTTAATAAAAATAACATTTCCTTAGCCACCTAAGCTAGCAGAATTCAGCTTACTGCAGCCTATACAGCAGAGCTGTCAGAGCTCCTTTGGAAGCTGAGTTTACTGGTGTTTTGTCTGTTCTTCAAATGGGGAATTCCTTAGCAAAACCCCTGGGAGTCAGGTTTGTTCTGCATCCTGTCTCCCATCTACTGCAGAATCTTTCAGAACTACCCCGCAGAGATGCACTTTTCCTCTGCAGTGCAGCCCATGGTGTTGAGGGTTCTGGGCAGTTACTGTGAGCTGGGCCTGGGTTTGGAAGTGCTCAGAGACTGAAGTGAAGCTTCTTGAACTATTTGCTCCTAAATGTGTTGCAGCACTGGGCATGAGGAGCATCTGGAGTGCTGCATTTCCATGAAAATTTAGGGGTTTAATTGTTACCGAGTCATGAAATCACAGGGTTGGAAGGGACTTTAAAGCCCATCCAGTCCCAGCCCTGCCATCCAAGCTCCATCCAGCCTGGCCTTGGACACTCCCAGGGATGGGGCAGCCACAGCTTCTCTGGGCACCCTGTGCCAAGGCCTGCCCACCCTCCCAGCCAGGAATTCCTTCCCAATATCCCATCTAACCCCGCCCTCCTGCAGTGGGAAGCCATTCCCCCTTGTCCTGTCCCTCCATCCCTTGTCCAAAGTCCCTCTGTAGTTCTCCTGGAGTCCCTTTAGGCACCAGAAGGGACTCCAAGTTCTCCCTGAAGCCTTCTCTTCTTCAGGCTGAAGGCCCTCAGATGTCTCAGCCTTTCCTCACAGCAGAGGGGCTCCAGCCCTGTGATCTTTTGGGTTGGTTTTCTTTGTTGTTGATGTTGTTTTTGGAGGGGACTGTTTGTTTGTTTTAAGAATGGTATCTAAACAACCATAACATTATTTCTCTCTTGAAATTCAGGGGGAAGACTTGGATTTCTGGCTCTCCACTGCTCCTCCACCTGCTCCTACGACCCAGCCACAGGTAGATTTCTTACCCCGTCAGACGAAACTTTCCTTCTGACTGTGCCTGAGCTGTGCAGGGGTGTCATCCTGCAGCACACAGGGAAACATCAGCTTCATCTCCTCAACTTACTGCTGTGGAGCAGGGATATTGTGTCTGCCCAGTTCACAGGCTTCAGGCTCTTTCTGCTGTGCAGATCCAGGGACAGCAACAGAAATGCAGATGCAGCTACAGACTTGGTCCATTCTAATATTATTGTGGGGGTTAATATGGTATAGTTGTAAGGGTTTATTTCCCAGTGTGAGCTAGACATGAGCAGTTGTTAACAGACATGAGAGACAGAGTGTGAAAGAAAAAGTCCCCTGAATTTTGATGACAGATTTTGGAAGAAGAGACAGGGAATATAAGGGGATGTATTCCTTGGAGGAAATCTCCTGAATCATATCCTCAGGTGATCATGTTTGCAGGGTTTCAGAGGCCTAAATTAAAGGGCTTGATACCATGTGAGCCTAATGTAATTTTGGAAATAACAGTTGGGGATGAGTGTCACCGTTGAGATTTCCTTTTGGTGGGAGATCAGGTGGTTTCAGCTGCGTAGTGTCCCAATCCTTCTGGTCATCCCCCCAGAGCGAGCCTGGAGTGGGAGCTGCTGTGGTGGCTGAAGCTCAGGAGGTAAAAAAGGAAGAAAGGGAAGAGCAGGAGGAGGAGGAAGAGGAGGATGAAGGAAAGGTAAGTGGTTTAGGTTAAGAGAAAATGGCCTCAAGTTGCACCAGGGGAGGTTTAGGTTATATACTAGGAAAAATTGTTTCATGGAAAGTGTTGTCAAGCATTGGCACAGCTGCCCAGGGCACTGGAGGAGTCCCCAACCCTGGAAGTGCTCAGACATGTGGATGTGGCACTTGGGGACATGGGTTATAGTGGTGAACAACGTGGTGGTGATGGGCTGGTGGCTGGACTTGATGATCTTAAGGCCTCTTCCAACCTTCAGGATTCACTGATTCTGTGAAATTGCTGTCACCCTTTAGTCACATTCTCTTATTGTCTCAAATTCCTTAAAAAGCAGCACACAGGAGTTGCCAACACCACCTATTCAGTGTAATAATCACCTGCAAGTATTACCTCCCTGAGAAGCCCTGAACACCTCGTGGTGAGAGGGTTGGTTGTTCCTTGAGCCAAGGAACAAGGCACAGTTAAAGCTGAACTTCCAAGCACTTGGGAGAGGTTTGGCCTTGTGCTGCTCCCAAGCTGCTTTGGGATATGGTATTGTCATCCCAGTGGGGACCAAGGGTTTACTGGGACTCCACATGGAAGTACAGTTGGGCTTTAAGGATTGGAAGCTTTGCTTTGGGCTCTGCAGTAAAGAAAAACCTTGCTCAGTGCAGAGAGTGAAAGTTGAGTTGGAGGTGTGGTACAGGGGTCAGGGTGTCGTGGCTCAAGATCAAGGGGTTTTGTAAGGATTTGTTGTAGATTCTTGTTCTTCTCAGCAGAAATCCTCCAAGCATAAGAAGAAAAAGCACAAGAAAGAGAAAGAAGAGAAATCAAAAGATAAAAAGAAATCCAAAAAGAAGAGTCATCACAGCGAGGAGGAGCCCCCGGAGTCGGTGCAGAACGGAACACTAGAGGATGAGCCACTACCAGTGAGTGCCTGTGCCCTGGCAGCACAGCCTGGGGACAGGACAGAGCTGAGCTCTTGGGGAGGAAGGAGAGTGATGGCTCTTCTCAGAGAAATTAGTTACAGTGTGACTGTGATTTCCCTCTTGTTTTGTTTTTTCAGCCCATGTCCAGTTACCGCCTTCTTGCTGAAAATCCGTACATTAAAATGGTGAGTTTTTCCCAGGTGTCTTCCCTTGGTGTTCCCTGAGAATAGAGGGCACACCCTGGGGATGGTGCAGTGACTTCAGATCGGCATCATGTGAGCTGTTCAAATCCCAGGAGGCAGAACTGGAACGCTGCTCCCTTTGCATCCCTTTGGGTGTCCCACTTCGGTTTTTAAGTTGATATTTTCCCACTGTGTAGCTGATCACCAGTGTGTTTTCATTACCCTCTAGCTGGACCAAATTCCCTCCTTTCTGAACCTTGTTTTATCCTGGTGCTGTATTCTGCTCCTTGAAGTTTCTGAATCTTTCCTGTGACATTTTCCCCTTCATTTGCAGACCTATGACATTCAAGGAAACCTCCAGAACGATAGTCAAGTGACTGTCTCTGTTATCTTTGAGAACAAAAGCACTAGCTTCCTTAAGAGCATGGAACTAAATGTCCTGGACTCTCTCAACACTAAAATGCTCCGACCAGAAGGGTCCTCGGTCCACGATGGGATTCCTGTGCCCTTCCAGCTCCCCCCTGGTACGAGCAGCTTTGCACGGGGTTCTTGGAGCCTGGCTGGCCCTGCACTGCCCTCCTGTGGGAAGAATGGGTTGAACCGCTTGCTGTTTTCCAGACAAACATGTCTCTGCCCCGGTGTTCCCGGGCTTTCCCACAGTTCCTTGGAGAGGACAAACCTCCTCACAGTGTGGCTGTAGCACGGGTGGTTCTGTGCAGCAAGAGCAAAGCCCTGATGTAGGGCTGGGAGTCCAAGTGTCGGAGTTCCTTTCCCAGGTGCCTAAAGGCTGGCACACCTTTGGCTACAAAAATCCAGAAGTCATGAGGAGCTTGCTATGAGATTTAACATGAAACCAAGTTAGAGGTTTGTGAATCGTTAGAATCCACTCTGGATTCATTCTGGAGCTGCTGTCCCACTGTTTTACTAGCAGAGGCCTTTAGCAGTGAAGGTTTGTGGTAAGGGTGTGTGAGGAGGGCAGCTGAGCTCCTCAGGAATGCTAAGACATGGAAATGAAGGATAATGGCTCTGTACAGAGCGCAGAAGTACAGCTGAATTGCTGAACTTCCTGACTTTCACTTCCTTCACCAAAGAGTTAATTTGAATACTGGAACAGCTCACAGAGGGTTTTAATGGCCTCGGGGTGCATTTTGATCCCCTATGAAAAGCAGTGGGGTATCTTACATGGTTTTAATTCTATTCTTGACAGAGAGTTGTATATTAAAAGGAAAACATAGAAACATTAGAACTCAAATTAGCTCTGAAAACTCTTCTGAAAGCTTTATAATATCCAGTTATACAAATAGTTTAAATATGTGACATAGTTTGCCCAGGCACTTGCTCAATAACCTCTACCAAATACCAGCTCTCACTGCTGCTTCTGAGAGACCCAAGTGCTGTAACACTGTTGACTCACCACAGGAATTGTGTGTAGAACCCTGCTCCAACTACACAGAAAAGTCCAAACTTTGGTCAAAAATAGCCAGAACATAAATCAGTTTATTCTAACCATTACTTAGATCTGGAAACTGTGTTCTGACCTGACTTCTCCCTCTTCTCTCTCCATGCCAGGAATCTCTAATGAAGCCCAGTTTGTGTTTACACTTCAGAGTATTGTTATGGCTCAGAAGTTAAAAGGAACACTGTCCTTTATAGTCAAAGTAAGTGCAGCTCTTAACTGCTTTGCTTCCTGTGGATCTGTGTCAGGGAGCTGGGCTTGGGTGGGAAGTTCTGCTCTCGAGCTTTTTTTAGGCATCATTTCATCTCTGCTGCACCACCCCCTGTGCTCTGAGGGGTGTCTTCACAGGACACCTTGTGCAAAGAGTGTCCCCAATGCTGCTAAATTGTCACTGCTGGCAGGGTGTGAGCAAGGCAGCCTGGAACATGTGCCACATTGTCAGCTAGAGAATTCCTGCAGGGAAGAACCAGGGTCTCTTCCTTCTCATCTCAGTTATCCAGGGATCACTTGGGCACTGCTGCCTGGCACAAGGCTGGAAAACAGTAATAAGACTTGGATAGAGTTAATAAGGGTGGAAACCCAGACCAAGAGTGAGGTTAGCTGAAGACATTAAGTATTGACCCGTCCCAGACTATGTGGGTTTCTGATCTCAGTACAATTACTAATAAAGGAGCTGCATGAACAGCTCAAAGGAAGTGAATCGAGACAGTTGTGGCTATTCCTGAGTCAGCCAGTATCTCTCTTTTAAGGGTTTCTTAAAAATAACATGCTAGTGCTATTTTCAGTACCTAACAGTCTGGGAGAGATTAATTTATTGTTTTGCTTAGGGAATAACGAACTCTAAAACCATGTCTCCAAGTGTTGGTTTAAACTCAGTCTGCCCAGCTTATTTCAGCAGTGCAGGCAGACCTGCAGCCAGGTGTGTCCCTTGCCAGTTCCAGGTGTGTGGATCAACCCAGCTGCCCAAATCCTTGAGTGGGCTGATGTTTTAGTGGGAGGGTTGTTCTCAGACTGATCCTTCAGCCCCAGACAGGGTATTTCAGAGGGAATTGAGCCCAAAGTCCTCCTTGGTGTGGTAGGTGGGAGTGGTACCTCATCTTGCTGCCTCAGGGCTCCCATTCATCTCCTTTCCTTTGACTATTGCAGAATGATGAAGGTTCAACCCATGAAAAACTAGATTTCAAATTGCACTTCAGTTGCGCTTCATACTTGATCACGACGCCTTGCTATAGGTAAGTGCTGCCTGTGGGAGCTGAGCTCTGCCTGCAGCTCAGGTGCTTCTGGCTCTGGCTGCTCCTGCTGGCTTGGTCCCAGCTCAGTTCTCCCGTGTGGTGTTTGAATGCTGGGTTGTGTGCAGTGGCAGAAGAAGGAGCTCTGTGGGCTGGCAGAGGCAGCTCTGAGGGCACCGGGTGCTCCACTGGAGTCTGGAGTGTGCTTCCCATGGCTGCTGTAAACCCATTTTCCTAGAGCTTGATGGTACTTTGACTTCTCCATCCTGACACGTCTCCAGCTCTGTGTGGGACTAAGGGGGGTACATTTCACTTGCATTTCCACTGAAGTGTTTCCTTCCCTTCCTGTCTTGCAGTGATGCTTTTGCCAAGCTCCTAGAGTCTGGAGATCTGCACATGAGTTCTATTAAAGTAGATGGAATTAGCATTTCTTTCCAACATCTACTGGCAAAGATCTGTTTTCATCATCATTTTTCAGGTGAGTGTTCCTCGATGCAGAACCTTCTGCAAAACTCCATTTCCTAAAATCTGTGTGCTTGGTGAGCACAACACTCCGTGGCCTCAGCACTCACAGGAGCAGGTGATGGCCAGACTAAATCCATTTGGCAGGTGAGGTTTGTTTTTTTTCCAGTTTTGCAATACTCAGAGCAGTCTGTTCTTCAAAATGAGCTCTCCTTCTGCCCCTGGGGCTTTCCTGCAGCCCAGTGAGGCATGTGAGAGGTATTATGAGAGCAGCTTGTGTGGGGTTGAGGCTGTAACTGTTCTCTGGAGGGTGGGTTTGATCTTCAGGGCTTCAGCCTCTTTCCCCAAGTGCTGGCTGAAGCAAACCAACTGGCTGTTTCATCATGCTCTGGTGTTTACATCAGTTGTTACCTCACTGGAAGTATTTCTATTTCTGGGGAAGAAACCTGCATTCTGAGCAGTGTTTTTGCCACAGAACATTTGTGGTTTCAGAGCCAAATGACTCACATCTTTATTGTGAAATGTCCCAGCCAGGAGGGGCCAGGAACATCTTAACCCTGACTTCCTCCTGCGCTGTGCAGAAGCTTCTGTTCCTCAGGCCAGGCAGAGCAGTGGTTCCTCTCCAGGGCCTGTGTTAAAAGTTGTCCCACTAAATGGCATTCCTGGGGTTTTTTTTGCAGTTGTGGAACGTGTTGATTCCTGTGCATCCATGTACAGTCGTTCTATCCAGGGCCATCACGTCTGCCTACTGGTAAAAAAGGTGAGAGAAACTCAATCTGCAGCCTTTCCTCTCTTGCACTGCCTAGTTCCAGTCCCTGAGCTCAGTTGGGGAAAGGATTATATTAACATATTAAATTATATTAACGTACTAAAATTGTCTTAAAAGAAAAGTCTCCTCAGTTAGTGGGTTTTTTAAACTCATGGATGAAAACTGTCACTTTAGCATGTAGAGTCTCTTACAGAATCCTGTGCGGTGATTCTGGAATTTTGAAACTGTATGATGTGTAACATTCATAAATTTATTTGCTATCAATGTTCCCTTAAAAAAAACAAAACAAAAATATAAAGAAAACAACACATACCAGAAGCTGCTGTAATGATTTTGTGTCAAGACGATCCAATAAACTTTCAAAGCCAAGTTAAACTTTTGGCTCTGTAAATGGAAGCGGAGCTAATGGATTTTTTTTCTTTTTTCCTTTCCAAGGGAGAGAACTCTGTATCCATAGATGGGAAATGTAACGATTCCACCCTGCTTAGCAACTTGTTGGATGAGATGAAAGAGACATTGTCCAAGTGCTGAATATTCCCTGTGAGCTATTCCAAGGACAAGGAACACACCTGACGTGTAAAGACGAGCAGACCCACGTGTTAAGTTTCTCCCTCGTACGCATGTACTACCCTGGGGCACGTGCTTTCAGTTAACTCCACCATTGGTTGCAGTTTAGACATTTTAAGGCTGTATGTTACCTTTTTATTTCAGAACTTTTTACAAACTGTGGTGTTAACCCTTTCTAGCCCAAAGAGATCCTGGTGACATGACTGGAGGAGGGAGGGAAGGAGGGAGGGAGGGGCGGGCACTATTTATTCAGCAGCTCATGGTGATCCCATGACCTTCCATCTGCGTGGGACGAGGCACTGGGCAGGACTTTATCAACAGTGGCACAGCCTGTTGCTTGTGCTTATGCCAGGGAAGGTTGCCTGAATCCTTAGCCAATGGAATATGTCTTCAGGGCTGCTGTAGTTGTATATTTCTAGCAGAGGCTGGTGCTGGACCTGAAGGCCTCTTTTTTTTTTTTTTTTCTTGTTTTGTTTTTATTTTATAAATATATGATTTATTATTATTATTATCTCAAGATCTATTGTGATCAGCATATAAACATCCCCCATCTCCTTGAGCTAATCCAAAGGAGCCCTGTGAGAACTGGGATGTTCGAGTTTGTTTATAGTAGTTGCCTGGAGCCTTAACCTTCATTTAGTGACAGCTGGAAGAGCCGAGACTGGAAGCATGAAATGGGCTGAAAGTGTTACTGTTTGGGTCTCTGCTCCATCGACTGCCCCACACACAGAGTCTGTCAGGCCTCTCCCCTCTGAGCTGCCTCTGCTGATGTGTTTTATGAGTCCATTTCAATTTCACATTCCTGAACAGTTAAGCTGTAGCAAGAAACTGGAAATCCAAAGGGGTCTGTTCCTGCTCGTTCATCCTTTTGCTCACCAGCTGAGGTTGACCATTACCAGGTTAGAGAAACCCTCGTGCTCTCAGAGTGCAGGTACAGCCCTGCCCTCCCTCTGTGCTCTGAAACCAGCAGGGCCCTGCTGTCCCAGTGTCCCCACAGTGTCCCCCAGCCCTGCCCTCGCACCAGTGGGAGCAGATTTGGCAGCTCAGGTACCCCTGGTCCCTGTGGCAGAGCCTTCCCTGCTTGGGGGCAGGAGAGAGGGGTGCATTGGGAGCCCCTCTCCCAGACAGGATGCAGGAAGGAGGGATGAGGAGCTACTCTCCTTTTGGGGTTGCAGAAGGGGATGGAGGTGAGTGAGGATCCCCTCTCCCTGCTGGGGTGCAGGAGGGAAAGGGGGGCATTGGGATCCCTCTCCCTCTGGAGGGAAGAAGGAGGGAGGGCGTGTGAGGTGAAGCCCTTTCCGCACCACTGAAATCTTGTGGAGTCCCCCACTGGAAAGGCACACTGCTGTGTCCTGCAGAGATGCTCAGCTGATGTCCTTCTCCAACATCCCTTGCTTTCCATTTATTTTTTTTATTCCTCCCCCCTCCTGTTTTTTTCCTTGCTGTTCCACGCCCAACAATCTGAGAACTCACTGAAACAGTTTTTTGCTTCAAGGCACAGGTCAGGAGGGCTTGGTGGCTCCAAAAAGGTGCCCAGGGAGGAGCTGGGTGGGTCTGCACGTCTCCAGCGCCACCAGCACTCCGAAAGACCCCAAACCCCAGGCAGGGAGCAGGATGGAGTGTTGATCTTGTCCCTTGGGTGATGTCCTGTGCTTTACACGTGTCTTGTGCTCTTTACACTCTTCCCACAGGAGGGATTTTGGCCAAGGCTCTGCTCTGGTGCTCTGGGTTCATGGCCAGGCCCAGCCCCGTGTCTGACCGTGCTGCTGGGACGTGGAGGGTTTGGTTTTGGTCAGCCTCCCTTGGTTAGCCAGTTGTGTATTAGAAACTGAACATATTAAAATTGTCTTAAAGGATAATGTTCCTCAATTAGTGTTGGGTTTTTTTTGTCTGGGTTTTTTTTTTTTTTTAAAATTCATGGATGAAAACTGTCACTTTAGCATGTAGAGTCTCTTACAGAATCCTGTGCAGTGATTCTAGAATTTTGAAACTGTATGATGTGTTACATTCACAAATTTATTTGCTATCAACATTCCCTTGAAAACGGAAAAAAAAAAAAAGATAAAGAAAACAACATACCACAAGCTGCTGTAATGATTTTGTGTCAAGATGATCCAATAAACTTTCAAAACAAAGTTAAATTTTTGGCTTTGTAAATGGTCCTTTGATAACACCCTTCCAGTTTGGATGGACCCAAAACCAGTATGTGAGTTTGCCCTGTTTTCTTCTATTTTTTCAATTTTATTCTGTATTATTTCCTTTTATTATCTTTATATATTTATTATTATTTTCCCCTTTATTTATTTTATTCTGTTTTGTTTACCTATCTCATTGTTTTATTTTTATTCTATTTTCAATTTTATTCAAGTTATTTTTTCCTTCTTTTTGATTTTTTCCTTTTATTCCATTTTATTGATTTCCTTTTCCTCTATTTTATTTACCTTACACTATTTTATTTCCTTCTATTAATATATATATTATTTTCTTATTTTTTTCCTTTTATTGCATTCTGTTTATTTACATCCTTTTATTGAATTTTCTTCTTTTTTATTCCCCTTTATCCATGACTTGTGTTTTCCAGGAGCAGGGACATGCAGGGATGCTCAGGGGCCTCCCGGGTGTCCCACTGGGATTGAGCAATCCCTGGAAACCGGGGTGGGGACCAGGACAGAACCCACGAAGGGTTTGCCTGAGGAGGGGTGGACAAAATGCTCCAAAATCCAAAGGAAAAGCTAAATGAAGGTTGGGAAGAGCCCCCACCTGACCTTTGGGGTCTCCAGAGGAGGAGCAGACCCGGAGCCTCCTGCTCTGCCCTGGGAATAACCCAGTGCTGGGACAGGAAGGATCCAGGTGCTCCTTCCCCACTGTCAGAGTCCGGTGTTGCAACCTGGGACTGCACAACTCCCTGTCCGCAGGGAGGGCTCGGAGCATGGACCAGGCACGTGGAGCAACAGGACAAGAGGCAGAAGAACCTGGAGCACCGAGAATTCCACCTGAACGCCGGGAAGAACTTTGCTCTCTGGGTGCTCAGAGAAGGGCCGGAGTCGCCTTCCCTGGAGATATCCCAAAGCCATCTGGACACAATCCTGAGTAATGTGCTCCGGGGGCTCTGCTGGAGCCCAGAGGCTGGACCAGGTGAGTTCCAGTGGTCTCTCCCCACCTCAATTCCATGATCCTCTGAGCTGCCACTGAACCTGGCACGGGGCTGTTCCTGCCCTCGGGCAGAGCATCAGCTGTTCCGGGCAGGAATCCAGCCAGGACTGTGGGATCAGCTGCCCTGCAGGAACATCCAGGCTGCCGGGAAGAGGCTGCCCTGCCCCTGTGCCAGCTGGGGAACAGGGGGAGACCCCCCCACGGCGAGGAGCTGGAGCTTCACCCCCGGGGGCTGCGGCACGGCTGGGCTGGGGGTGGGCTGGGAGTGCCTGGGGGGGAACTGGGTGGTCTGTGAGGGACTGGGGGTCTGGGGTGGGCGCTGAGCACCAGAGTGGGTGAACTGGGGGTCTGGGTGGGCTGTGAGCACCTGGGGGGACTGGGAGTGGTCTGTGAGCACCAGAGTGGGTGAACTGGGGGTCTGGGTGGGCTGTGAGCACCTGGGGGGACTGGGGGTGGGCTCTGAGCACCA